>JAGFNK010000420.1:0-46543 GCA_025769875.1 Russula earlei
TCTGTTACCCCTGTTTCTGTTCCCGCTACTTTTGCCGTATACCCACTGATAAACTGGTACATGGCCTGCGGTGTGCTTAACCGGCTGATGGGTGGCAATACCCCATGTGCATCGCAGGTAAGAAAAAAGATATTCTTAGGTACCCCACCTACGGAAGGCTCCAGTGCATTGCTGATAAAATCAAGGGGGTAACTTACCCTGGTATTCTCCGTTATGGCTTTACTGGTAAAATCAATTTCAGAACTGTTGTTATAAAAAGATATGTTCTCCACCAATGCGCCGGGCCTGATGGCATGATAGATCTCCGGCTCTTTCCCGGGGCTCAGGTCAATCAGTTTGGCATAACAACCTCCTTCAAAATTAAACACCTCCTTATCCATCCAGCCATGTTCATCATCACCGATCAGCTTGCGGTTAGGGTCTGCACTCAATGTTGTTTTACCCGTGCCACTCAACCCAAAAAAGATAGCCACATCACCTGCATTGCCCATATTGGCACTGCAATGCATGCTTAAAACCTTATGGGTATGGGGTAATAAATAATTCAGTACTGTAAATATTCCTTTCTTCATTTCACCGGTATAGCCGGTGCCACCTATTAAGATGGTTTTATGGGTAAAGGATACCATTGCAAAATTGTGCCGGCGGGTTCCATCTACAGCAGGGTCAGCTTTAAATCCCGGCGCCTGTATGATATGCCATTGAGGGGTAAAGTTGTCCAGTTCACTTTCATCAGGGCGAAGAAACATATTATACGCAAAGAGATTACTCCAGGGGTTCTCATTGATCACCCTTATGTTTAATCGGTATTCCGGGGAGGCACAGGCATATGCATCGCGGATCCATACATCTTCTTTCTCTCCTAAATAGTCCAGCATCTTTTTGCGTAGCCCTATAAAATACTTTTCTTCTACCGGTATGTTAAACGCATTCCAGTCAATGGTGTTTGCTGTTGTTTCGTCTTTTACAATAAACTTATCCTGTGGACTTCTTCCTGTAAACTCCCCGGTGTTAATACATAGGGCACCTGTATCATTTAAAATACCTTCACCACTTAACAGTGTTTGCTCAGTCAATACATTGGGAGATAGTTGGTAGTATACATTCTTAAAATCAAAAGCGCCGGCTACACTTTTATAAGCCGCAGCATTGGTTGGGTTTGGCATATACGTTGGGTATTTAACATGGTTATGTTATCAGTTTGCGCTCGTGGGCTAGCTATTTTAAAAAGATCAGGGGGTAGGCAAGCCTACATTGGTGTAATCCCAGGCCCTATCGCCAGACAGTTGCCATTGTGAATCAGTGGCAGTGGTACCTGCCGCCAATGTCCAGCTGGTAGTAGGATCTTTCACTGTTTTCTTACGAAAGAAGGTTCGGTTTCTTGTATCAGCAACTTCGCCAGCTGTGGCCCAGATAATATTGTTCCTGGAACTTGTTGCACCCGTTGAAGTGATCCTGGCAACAAGCGGACTGCCGAAAACATCAATGATCTTATAATTGGCGCCATTCAATACATAGGTACCGGAAGCGTCTTTCTTCAATAAGGCAATAGCACTGTTACCACTCAATTGCAAAGGAGAACTGGCATTGGCAGCAGTAGTGCTGGTGGTTCCCCAGGTAGTATCATACTTAACAGCAGCAGCATATACTTGTGGTGAGGCAATCACATAACACTTGCCCGATACCAATAAACCTTTCATGATAAAATAGTTGCCGGAAGGAAAACTCCAGGGTACCAACGTAGTGAGATCTGTAGCTGCCTGGTATCCTATCGCATATTGTGAGAGATCAACAATCGTAGTAGTACCATTGTATAGTTCAACATAATGATTACGCACAGCGCCTGCAGCAGGGTCTGTGTTAATAGCAGTAGCCAGTTCTGAGATCAGCAGGTCTGAGTTACCCTGTGTAGGAGGAGGCGTAGTACCACCCGGGTTACTGAAATCAACCGTTGATTTACAGCTTACTGCTGCCAGGAAAAATACAATAACGTATAAGAAGGAATATTTTTTCATATGACTATTATTAAAGCTGTATTTGTAAAGCAAGATTGGCAATCCATTTTTTGGTATTCACTGTAGGGGATTTATCCTCAATATAAGTGGTGTTCAACCCGATCCTGACAGCATTGTATTTGAGATAACGGTTAACACCTATGGTATACCAGTTCTGGTTATGTACAATAGAACCGGTTATAGCAAATTCAGGCGTAACCTTTGTATACCTGCCATCGATCACCCACATACTTCTAAATACATAAGCACTTTGCAGGTTAAAAGCATTACCCAGGTTGTACATAGTACTGGCTGTTTGCGGGGTTAACTTGGTGGTAGCGACTGCATCAGTATACAGGTTCTTGCCATAAATAGTACCCCTGATATATTCTCCTACAAAAGAGAAGCCCCGGTATTTAAAAATAAGATCACTAACAATCTTTCTATAGTTAGCATAATCCTGCGTGCCACCCTGGTTATAGATTCCTGTTACCAGGGCGTTATCGGAACCAATGGGGCTACTGGCTTTTGAATTATAACTTGCGGCAAAGCCAACAGCCAGCCTTGGCTTTTTCTCATAATAAATATCATGGGCTATAAAGGCGTTATTCTTAATAAAGTCACCAAAGGGCAACACATCTAACCGGCCTCCGTATTTGAATCCCAGGTTGGGTTGGCTAACAAAGAAGTTTTGCCCCTCACCTGTTGTAACAGAAACAGAGGGATATAATTTAACCTGGCCCAAACTAACCCTTGTGTCAAAGAAAAGACCGCCCTCTCTTGTAGCACCAACAAAGTTTTGCATCAACCCGCCATACACCGTTCCATCATTTGATTTACCGGCAAGTGATTGGCCCATTACCTGTGCATAACGTTCGTCTTCCATTGCCAG
Source organism: Russula earlei (assembly GCA_025769875.1). NCBI lineage: Eukaryota > Fungi > Basidiomycota > Agaricomycetes > Russulales > Russulaceae > Russula > Russula earlei. The sequence continues at coordinate 2,887 of JAGFNK010000420.1, forward strand.
CCGGTTATTGGTGTTTGTTTGCTTCTGCCCCAATATCAAATGGCTGCTCTTCTTCCAGAAGTTAAAGCCCACCCATCCTTCCAGGATCGGCGTCACGCCGGTAAAATCAGTCACTACCTTAAAAGAAACCTGGTCTTTAAAAGCAGTTCCTGAAAAAGCGACCCTCACCAGGTTTAAGGAAAGCCTGCTGGAGTTGGTGATGCCATTGGTAGAATCCAGCCTGTTGTATTGAGCTCCGGCCTGTACGGTACTTAATAAATTAAACTTCGCACCATCGGTTTTACCAAGCGTTATATAGGTTCCCTCACCTGCTATATACAACAGTGATGAATCTGTTTGTTTAGCTGCGCTTTTGCCATACCGGTCATAGCAACCAGTAAGACAACCAGGGTTATTGCTCTGTTTTTTATTGTCATTTTCATATGATTATAACTGTAAGGTGAATTGTATTTGGGAGTAATAATTACCTGCATTCGTCGCCGTCTTTAAGTTTTGCTTTAGCGCATCCAACCCGCTCTCCCACTGGATCTTTAAATTATTACCCGATAAGTATTTGGATACTACAAAAGAGTAGTGCCTGTTTTGGTCGGCAAAATTGGCTGAGCCTGCATCATCCCGTAATTCTGTATAACGTACGGCAAATGCCCAGTCACTCGGGAATATATACCCCAATTGAAAATTAAACCCGGTACCAATATTCAGTCTCGATAAAACAGTGGCTTTTATTTGTTCAGCAGTTTGAGCAGTGTAGGGAGTAAAGGAACCGCTCAGTTTAAATTCACCGGCAATCCCTGGCGGAACATGGGTTGAGGTAGCTACATATTCTCCCATGGAATAGAATCCACGGTATTTAAACAGGTAATCAATCCCCATCTTGGTATAATCAGGCAATAATATTTTCTGATTTACATCGCCATACAAATACCTGCCGCCATTGGTGCCGACGGCCGAAGAAGTACCATCGTTATAACTGTATACGGCGCCAATCACCAGTTTGGGCTTTGCTTCCCTTGCGATGTCGTCCATATAAAACTCACCACCGCTGGAGAAATTATTAAAAGGCAGGTAGTCTAACCGGATACCATATTTGAAACCACCATAGTTCTTTTGAAGCGCAGCCCTGCTATCACCCGTGGTAATAGAGAGATAAGGTTTCAGTAAACTTTTCCTGCCAATCTTATACTCTCCTTTGTACCGGAGGCCAAAATCAAAAATGGCGTCAAATGCTCCGGATAAGGCACTCCTGTTAATGAACCCCAGGTTCTCCCCCTCTATCCTTATTTCACGTGTATCAACATAATCGGCCCTTAGACCAAAATTGAATGTATGCGCCTTCGTAGGTTTATACGCAATGTACGCTTCCTGCAATACGTTATTGAAGGCACGATTACCCGTTGTGGCACTTTGGTAATTGGCTGGGAAGTTCAATCGCACATCCAACTCTATCTTCTTGTCTAACATGTCGCTGGTTATGGACAATCTTGCCCTGTTAATGGCAAATTGCGATGATAACCCGGACAGATCTTTGTTGGGAGTACTTACCCCATATAAGGTCTGTATGGTCTGGCTGACGTTGAGGCTTCCCATTGGCGAACGCAATGTTAAACCATCGCCCAGTGAATAGCTTTTCTTTAACCGTAGTAAGGCGACTTTCTCTGTAGGGCCATTGTATTCAACGGAATCGTCATTGAGTTTTTTATTGTCCTCCTGCGATAAAACTCCGTTATAAATCAACAAGCCCACCAGTAATAAAAGCAGTGATCTGGTTTTGTAAATCATACCTGGCATGTTTTAGCAATCGTTTATTGTCAGTTTGTTTCAGTGTATCGTTATTCAAATCTCCAGCGCTTTACGCTGATTTCTTTTCTACCACCCTATTGTATACCTCCATATCAATCATTTTTTCATTACGGGCAATGATTACGGTGGCCACCGTATTGCCTATCATATTGGTAATGGACCGGCACTGGCTCATAAACCTGTCAACACCAATCAATAAAGCCAATCCTTCAACAGGTATTATTTTAATAGCAGCAAGGCTGGCCGTTAAAACAATAAAGCCGCTGCCGGTTATACCACCTGCACCTTTACTTGTGATCAGCAGTATACCTATGATGGTGAGCAGTTGCCAAAAATCGAGGTGAACATTAAATACCTGTGCTATGAACATAATGGCCAAACTCAAATAAATAGAAGTGCCATCCAGGTTAAAGTTGTAGCCGGTGGGTATTACCAACCCTACTACGGTAGGATCGCAACCCGCCTTTTCCAGCTTCTGCATAATATTGGGAAGCACAGATTCGCTACTGCTGGAACCCACTACAATCAGCAACTCTTCCTTGATAAATACCAGGAGTTTAAAGATGTTCAGTTTATAATACCTAAGCAACAGGCCCAGTACAATTAGAATAAAGAGCAGGGAAGCTGCATAAAATGTAAGCATCAGCTTACCCAATATGATAAGGGTGGCAAAGCCGAATTTACCGGTAGTATACAGCATACCGCCAAAAGCTCCTAACGGGCTCAGGTAAGTAATAAGGTTTAAAATGCTGAAGAGGATCCTATTGATCTTTTCAAAAGTGGCGGTTAATGATTTACCGGCAGTGCCTAGCTTGCTCAGGCCAATGCCAAACAATACAGAAAAGATCAACACCTGTAATATATCCCCTTTGGCAAAAGAGTCAACAATGTTAACAGGTATCATGTGCATGAAAAAGTCTGCCCATTTCATGTCTTTGCTAGCCTGCACATAGCTATCTATACTGCCATTGGTGATGGATTGTGTATTGATGCCCACGCCGGGTTTTACTACCTCTGCGATCACTATCCCCAGGATCAATGCTATTGTTGATACAATTTCAAAATACAAAATAGCCTTACCACCAATTCTGCCTGCCTTACCCAAGTTGCCGGTACCTGCTATGCCTGCTGTAATGGTAAAGAAGATCAAAGGGGCTATCAGCATTTTAATCAGGTTAATGTACATCTCTCCTATCATCTTGCCCGTGCCATTCCAGGAGGGGAAGTAGTAGCCTGCTAAAACACCCAATACCGCGCCTATGATAACCTGTATATATAATTGCTTTAAAAATTTCATTACGTGTTCCCTGCTTTATTTTATATCCATGAAAAAAAGTGAAAAAGCAAACTTTCCCATCTCACCATTAGAATGGCCAACACCCGGCGCAAATACCAGTGTCCAGTTAAGCGGCTGCCTTAGTTCTGCCGCCTTGGCTATGGCTGTATTGTAAAAGAACTTACCCCGTTCAAACCTGCTTTTACCTTGTTCATCTGCCTGGGCGGAAGCATTAAAGTCCTTGCTATCTCTATCCGTATCTGCCATTCCCAATAAAACAAACACCTTCTTTGAAAAAAATGTACTTAGGTTATCATTGGTGATAGTTGATTTCTTTAAACCAAAAGGATACTCCGTATCATTCAAGGCAGTATACCAACCGGCATTGGCAAAAGCTGATTTTATTACCCGGTTATTCGGTACATACATGAGAAAGCGGTGAACAAACTGTGCTCCGCCCGAATGCCCATACAGGTAATATCCTTTGCAAATGCTTTTTGTTTGCTTTACCACAGAATCGAACAAAGGTTCAATAACAGAAAAGCTCCATTGGGCAGGCTCATTCAACTTTCTTGTTTTTTTATTATATAAATTACCCAGGTTATAACCATCTACACCGGGAAAATCTTCCTGGTCAAACTCAGGCGCAACCACTTTACAATGAAATACGTTAGCCGCATCAATGATCTCATCCATATAAGCAGAAGCATCCCTATGTGCGCCATGCAAAAGGATAACGATCGGCAGGGTGTCTGCATTGGCCTGTGGGCTGTAATAAAAAACTTTAATGGGACTCTTTAAGTTGTCGTTCTTAAAATAGAATACATGTTTACCAACACTGGCCCTGTTTATTTGAGCAAAGGAGGAACCGGTAATACAAACCGACAATAACAATACTAACAATCTACATTGCATGGTTTTACTTTTTTAATTTCCTGATTTTTTGAATGCCGTAGCCGGCGCCTGTAGCAATAAGAAGGCTTAGGCCTCCATCTACAGGCGCATCTGATGTACCATCATCAAAGCTCTGTGCGTGCAACAAGGATGGTAACAACAAGGCTATAAAAGCGATAGAGAAATATAGAATATTATTTTTCATTATACAAATGATTAGTGGGTTATAGCACAGATAACAGTTTGCTGAATCTTACCTGCCCGTTATTGTTTGTCACATCCATTACATACATTCCCTTAGGCATGCTTGCAGGTAACAGTACCTGCATACTGCTTTGGTTGCCGCTATTATTCAATAACCCTGCATATACCTTATTACCCGTAACAGAGATAATGGAAACATTGTAAACACCAACAGGTGCATTCATCGTCAACATAACCTGGTGGTTACTGATGGGGTTGGGATATACATTCAAATCCGCACGGGTGCTTTTATCTTCCTTTATGGCGATAATGGCAGATACGGTTGTTTTGCCATCTGCATCTACCTGGCGTAGCCGGTAATACAAATTGCTATTGGGTACCGCTGAATCAATAAAGGAATAGGTATTAACAGAAGCAGTTGTTGCATTGCCCGCTACCTTTCCAATACCGCTGAAGTCAAGGCCATTGGTAGCTCTTTCTATACTGAAATAGCTATTGTTTATTTCCGAGGCTGTTGTCCATGTCAACGCAACATTTGCTCCTGTTTTAACGGCACTAAACGCTACTAATTGTATCGGCAAGGGGGTTCCGCCATCTATAGTGCCATCACCAAAACTCTGTGCAAACGATAATGAAGGAGTAACCATGTGTAAAACAATGATCGTAAGACCGCACACGAGTTGTATAAAATATCTTTTCATAGCAAGCTGTTTTATGATTACTTAACCAGTTTTCTTGTCACGCTTTCTTTATCAAGCTGTAGCTGAACAACATACACGCCGCCAAGTAATCCGTTTGTTGGAATAACCACCTCTGCCTGCTGCTGGTTGGCAATCGTTCTTTGGTATAAAACCTGCCCTGCTACATTCAGCAAGCGGATGTTAGCATTGTGTATAGGGTTGGGGGCATTGTACTTCACCATAAACTGGTTGGTCGTTGAAAGGATAGAAACGCCTGTCGGGTCAACCGGTACACCAGGTACACTGATAAGCGGGTTGGTAGAGATAAGCAATTCCAGTCTTCCCTCACCCACACTTGCATTGTTGGAGGGGTCAACTGCCAGGTCATAGGCAGCCCCACCCTTTAACTCAGTATAGCTATTGTTTAACTTATCATGTAACACCAGCTTCATAGCGGCATCCATATTATAGTCTGAAACGATCAATGAATAGGTTTGAACACCGTAGGAGGAAGAAAGTACAATACCCAGGGGTATAATGCTGTCATGTGTTGCGCTGAAGTAATTGGCTGCAAGCTTTTGTCCGTCTGCACTCAAAGCATACAGGTTAAAGCCATCATTCGCCAGCTTTATGGCATCATTGCTTTCATCATAAGCATTGTTATAGGAATTGCCAATATTTAAATGGAGGTTGTCGTATTCCAGGCCGCTGTTAATAGCTTTTAGCTGCAGGTAATTCTTCCTGTCTGCTGCTCCAAATACGGTAGGGCAGGTAGTGCATATATTCTTATTGCTCTCCGTAAAATTCAGGCTGGTGGCTGCCGTTGCTTTTACAAAAAAGGCTGACCAGGCCGGGAGAACATAACTGGCTGGTATTGGGTTGATGGTTGTATAACTACCCGTTTGCGGGTTGCGTACATAAAAGCTGGAACCGATATTTGTTGCAGATGTTAACACCGCGCCTATATCAACGGGAGATGGATAAGGATTCCCTACCAGGTTAAAACCTGTTGTTGACCCGGTGCCACCTGTTACCAGGTTCACTGATACAGCACCGGTATTAATCACTCCGTTCATATCCAATGTAACCGCATTAGGGGTGGCATTGGTACCATCCAAAGTGCCGGCCTGGCCCTTGGTACCTCTTACCAAAACCCTGATTCCCTGCCCCTTTGCCCAACTGCTGGTAGTAGCATCCGTAAAAGCGATCCAGCCACCATCGTTACTGGCATCTCCGTTTGCACTGGCCGTATTGAAATAATACGCGCTGGGGTTATTGGTGGGGGTGGATGTAAAGCCTGAACCTGTTGTTTGTCCACCCGCGCCTGTTGTACCCGCAGCATTACCGGTAATATCAATATTATCCGTTAACTGGCTCAGGGCCTGCGAGGTAGTAAACGGGTGACTCAAAAAGCGGTATTTCCGATAGCCACCAGGTATATACTGCTGAACAGTTACATTACCTGTAATGGTTGCACCGGACACCAGTTCCCCAATGGAAGCAGTGCCCGTAGGATCTGATTGTACTACCAGCTTACCGCCTGTTGGGAAAGCTGTGGCTGAACTAACCAGCAGCTTTGCCCCTGGCTTTAAATTGATGTTTTGTGTAGGGGCTGTAATAGTAGAAGTGGCTAACAAATTGATCGTAAACGTACCGGAAACATTGATAACACCAGCCGCAAACTGTTTGTTACTAGCGACAGCAGAGTTGGATAAAATGAGGTTATTATAAGAAAGTGCATCAATGGTTTGTGCCGCTGTTTGCCCGGAAGTACCCCGGTTGTATTCTATAGTAGAGGCATTGCCCAGTGTGATATTGGCCGTTGCATCCTGGAACAAAAGCGTGGCATAGGAGGTATTCGTTACCACGGGTATGGCAACGCCTGTAGTAATCAACCCACCCGTTCTCCCTGCTTTAAAATAACCATTGATGGTTACGCTGCCACCGGATTTAATGGCTATATACTGGGAAGATGAGCCGGTAGGGCCCGTGAGGGTTGAGGTGGCATCTACACTCAGGTTGTGCACAACCATGCCCACGCTGATCATGGTAACATTGGCGCTATTGATCAAACTAATATCCCCGTAGGTCTTGGTAGAGCTGGTGGTAATGGTTGACCCGTCAAACACCAGCTCCAGGTTGGCATCATTAATATTCCCAAACGAAATAATGGTGCTGTTCTGGTAAATGATCTTCTGGTGCCCGCTGGATGGAACCGATATATCAAAGGAGGTACTGGGAACCGTTAACACAGATCCGGGCAACAGTGTTAAGGTAATGGGTGCTGTTGCAACCGTAGGGTTACCCAAAATCACCCTGGAGCCGGTACCGGAAACCGTCCAGCTACCATTTAATGAAACAGAAACGGTATTTTGAATAATGTACTGGTAATTGGCTTGTGTAAAATCCACAGGGTTGGTTCCGGTACCATCTGTATTCGTACCCCAGCTACCCGTACTGGTTAATACACCACTCCCGTTATAATAGAAGTTTGTTTGCGCAGAAAGCCTGGCAAATAATAGACTCAGCAGGAGAACAAGGGAGGTCTTTTTAAAAAATGAACCCGGGAAAGAAGTAAAAAACTTTTTCATATGCAATCGTTTTAGCAATAATTGGCAACCGGAAATTAGAACGCTTACCAGGCATTCACATCAAATCCCCCCTTCCGAATTAGTGCTAAATGAGTTAACTTCGTTTCCGAAACAATTTTTCAATTTCTGAAATCTTGTAAGTCTTTCATTTTAAATCCCTTATGAGAAAATAAAGACAGGGAAGGAAGAGATAATATACCTGCTAACGAAGGCCATTGAGAAGTATACAATAGAAACAGGACAAGAAATTGTACAGAATACCAACCGGAAAAACTATGAAGGTCTGGCAATTTCCCTAAGTGATATTAGCAACCAGCTACCTGCCAGGTCTGAAGAATTAGGCACAGAAAATTATAGCCCCGATCCCAATCCCAAAAACGCAAAATACCCCTACCGGAAATACGATATTACCGGCGGGCAGATAAAAGATGCCCTGATAGGTATCGTTTCTCACCCACGCCCCTTTTTGATAGATGCCTGTTATGTGTACTTATTTAACATGGGGCGCAAGGCTTTTGAAAAGAACCCGGTCGATGAAAACCTCGTAGAGAAAACCGAAGAAGAAAAAAAGCAGTCATTCCAACAAACAGAAGCCGAAAGCGAGGAGCTAAAAAAACGGGTAATGGCGCTACAGCAGGAAAACGAGGGCCAAAACAAAAAAGCCGGCGTCTCTTAGTAGCACTATCCCTGTTGGCCATAATACTGGTAGCATCTCTTCTCTTATATGCTAATTCCCAAAAAAGCTGGCAAACCATTAAAACGGATATGAGCATTTTGCCATACCAGCCCACACAAGCTGAGATAGATAGCCTGGAAGGTATCTGGTTATGCTATACCGGTTCTCCACAGGCAAGGATCTCCGACCCTGCCCGATACCATAAAGTAGTGCCTAACCTCGTTGAGATCACTTATAAGAACGGCTATTTTACATTCAACCGGTTTGGGGCAAGTTTCGATCATATTGGGTACATGCAGTTTGAAGCGCCTAACCTTGTTTCCATTTACTCTAAGATTAAATCCGGATCCAACAATATAGAATCTCCCAGGCATTCCCTGTTAAACCTCGGTTCAGATAGAAAATACCTGGCAGCCATCTCGGCTTCCTGGAATTTTGATGTGGGTGCAAAGAACAAAATCATCGGCATCAGGGAAGTATACCAAAAGCTCGGTAAAAATGGCCGGATAGAAGAAGTGATCAATGAAATTGAGAATGCAAGCTGCCAATGCAAAATAGTGCGCTGGCACAAAGCGAACAATGAAACACAAACCTTCTACCTCAAGAACGTATTGCTCGATTCCCTGCACCCGGCTGAAATAAGACAGTTGATCAACGAAAAAAGCATCCTCACCAATGAGCCGGAAGATGCCCTGATCATATTAAAGGATAGCCTCCAATAATTCTTTGATCTAACCCTTATGAGCTTTACCCTTTTGATCAATAATATCTCAAAACATATTTCCTTAACCCCGGAAGAAATTATCCTTTTCACTTCTTTGCTAAAGTGTAAATCCCTGGCCAGCGGGGAATTCCTGCTTCGGGAAGGAAGTATCTGTAAACAGGAATCTTTTGTAGTGAAAGGCTGTTTAAAAACATATTATCTCAACGAAAACGGGCAGGAACATATTATCGATTTCTCCATTGAAGAATGGTGGGCCGATGACCTGTACAGCTTTTTAACACAAACAGCCTCTACATCGAATATCAAAGCAATAGAGGATACGGACATTATACAAATAAGCAAACCCGATCTGGAATTGCTTTACCAGGAGATCCCTAAGCTCGAGCGATTTTTCCGGATCCTTTTCCAAAATGCCTTTATCACCCAAAGAGAGCAAATAAACCAGGCTTTATCCGCTTCTGCCGAAGAGCGATATCTTTCGTTTATACAAAAGAAACCATACGCAGAAAAACGATTCTCCCAAAAAGACATTGCTTCTTACCTCGGCGTTACTCCGCAATTCTTAAGCACATTAAAGAAAAAGCTGGGCCAGGTTAATGTAGATTAACTTTCATTCCATCTCTACGCATTTCTTTTGCACCAAATGAGTGATATGACAAAAGAAAACCTGCTCAATGCACAAAGTATCTCCCTCCAATTCTTCAAGGCTATAGAGGAAAACAATTTGATTGTTGCCGGGAAAACAGAAGAACAGCTGAATGCAGAGGTTTGCGATCTCGCTTTAAAAATGTTCGGTATAGAGCAGCATTGGCATAAAAAGATTGTACGGGCAGGAAAAAACACATTGGCTATTTATCCTGATAATCCACCCAACCGTGTCATAGAAAAAGACGATATCCTTTTTATTGACCTGGGCCCGATAGTAAAAGGTTACGAGGCTGATATTGGCAGAACCTATGTATTGGGAAATGATGCCAGGAAATTAAAACTGAAAAGGGATACAGAAACTGCATGGTACGAAATACAGGCATGGTACCAGGAACAGAAAACATTAAAAGCATCCTCACTATTTCAATATGCCGCTGACAAAGCAAAAGAATACGGTTGGGAATTTGGAGGAGCCATTGCCGGGCATATTGTTGGTAAATACCCCCATGAACAACCAATAGATCCGCAAAGCCTTGAATTGGATATTCACCCGGACAATCCCAACGATATATTCCTGCGCGATGCAGAGGGCAATGAACGGCATTGGATCTTAGAACTGCAATTCGTTGATAGAAAAAATGAAATAGGCGCTTATTTTGAACAATTGCTGTAGCAGTACACCGCAGGATAGCCTTTACATTGCAACCGTCTACATTTAGCCATCGATTAAATCACGTTAACGATTGCTAAATGAAAAGACTTCCCCTTTTACTACTGCTTGCAGTATGCCAGCTATCTGCTGTTTTCGCCAATACATATTATGTGGCCCCTGACGGTAACAACAATAACCCCGGTACCAAAGCCGAACCCTTTGCCACCATACAAAAGGCACAGGATGCGGTAAAACCCGGTGATACCGTTTACCTGCGTGGTGGCACTTATCACCTTACAGAAGCACAGATCGCCCGCACAGAAAAGATTTATGCCTGCGTTACCTTCCTGGATAAAAGCGGTACAGCCAATCAATACATCAGCTACTTTGCCTACCCCGGCGAAAAGCCTGTTTTTGAATACTCCGCAGTAAAGCCGGAAGGCTTACGGGTAGCGGCGTTTTATGTTACCGGTTCCTATATCCATTTGAAAGGATTTGAGATTACCGGGGTGCAGGTTACCATTAAAGCACATACCCAATCTGAATGCTTTGAAAACCATGGCAGCAATAATATCTATGAAATGCTAAGCATGCACGATGGTATGGCCATTGGTTTTTACCTGCTCGAAGGTTCCAATAATTTGATCCTAAACTGCGACGCCTATCGTAACTGGGATTATTTCTCGGAGAATGGCCGCGGTGGTAATACCGATGGCTTTGGCTGCCATCCCCGTCCGGGCAGTAAGAATAATATCTTTCGTGGATGTCGCTCCTGGTTTAACAGCGATGATGGCTACGATGTGATCAGCTCCGGCGAATCCACCACCTTCGATCATTGTTGGGCTTTCTACAATGGCTATGCAAGTGACTTCAAAAGTGAGGGTGATGGCAATGGTTTTAAAGGCGGTGGTTACGGCAACAAACGCACTGGTAGTGAAATACCAGACCCTGCTCCCCGAATGACCATCCAGTTCTGCCTGTCAGTACACAACAAAGCCAATGGCTTTTATTCCAATCACCATACTTCCGGGAGCAACTGGTATAATAACTCCGCCTACCGCAATAGTACCAACTTCAATATGCTCAACCGGTTAAAAGACAATGCTACCGATGTACCGGGCTTTGACCATAAAATGCGCAATAACCTCGGGTATAAAGGCAACCAGGAAGTACAAAACCTGGACGCTGCCAAATGCGACCTGGCCAATAATTATTTCGATCTGCAATTGCAAGCTTCCGACGCCGATTTTATCAGTTTGGATGAAAGCTTGCTGACGGCTCCCCGAAATGCCGATGGCAGCCTGCCCAATAATGACTTTATGAAACTAAAACCCACCAGCCAGTTCATAGACAAAGGCCAGGATATTGGTTTTCCCTTTAAAGGAAAAGCTCCGGACCTCGGCGCTTTTGAATCAGGCAAATGATACTTTTCGCCACGAATAAGCACAAATGGGTATACCTATAAATTTCAATAAAACGAATGCTTTGTATATGAAATCCAACATCATTGCCTCCCTGTTATGCCTTTGCACCACACTGGCGCAGGCGCAACAATTCACGCCCGTACCATTACACTGGCTGAATACACATCCTACAACAACTACCGGCGTAAGCTGGGGTATGCCCTGGCCACAGGGGCAGGTGAAAAAGAATACCACCTTCACACTGCTAAAAGCAGATGGCACCAGTCAGCCTGTACAAAGCTGGAATATGGCTTACTGGCCCGATGGGTCTATTAAATGGACAGGCTTCGCAGCAACAGGTGATTCTGCTTCCGATAAGTTATCGCTTACCATGGTACAAGGTGCTACGCAACCGGCAGTAGCCCAACCCATACAGGTAAATGAGGATGCTAAACAGGTACTCATTAACACCAGTGCGTTGCAATGTACGATTGCAAAAACAGGCAACCAGTTGATCCCTTCACTTACTATCAATGGCAAACAGGTAGCCATCAATGGTCAATTACAATGCATTCTGCAAAACAGCCCGGATGGTGATTTGGATAACGCCCCCGTAAGGCAAAAACTAACAGGTGCTATTACCAAAGTACAGGTAGAACAGAATGGTCCACTACGTGCCGTAGTCCGCATCAATGGCCGGTTTAGCGCTGCTGATGGTAGCCACAGCCTCTTACCGTTTATCGTACGGTTGTATTTCTATGCCGGGGTTCAAAATATTCGCATGGTACATACCTTAATTTTCGACGGTGATGACCAGAAAGATTTTATCAAAGGCCTGGGACTAACCTTCGGTGTTCCATTAAGAGAACAAATCCAAAATCGCCATGTACGCTTTGGCGGGGAGGACGATGGTATATGGGCAGAGCCTATTCAACCATTAAACGGCCGCAGGCCCAATCCTTACATCATGGACCAGGCCCTGGGCAAGCCCATACCCAATGCAGAGTCCAGCCAGGCACAGGGAGTTACCCTCCAAAACATGGCCCGCTGGAATGATTACAAACTGATCCAGAACAGTGCCGATGGATTCGGCATACAAAAACGCACCAATGGTGCCAGTAGCTGGCTCGATGTAATTGGCGGCAAACGTGCTTCAGGGCTTGCTTTTGCCGGTGACATCAGTGGCGGTTTGGCCATCTCTTTAAAAAGCTTCTGGCAGTCCTACCCCGCAGCGCTCGAGATCAATGGTATGTGTACCAATATGGCAAAGATCAACTTATGGATGTGGTCGCCTTACTCAGACGCCATGGACCTTCGCCATTATGATACCATGGCGCACGATCTGAATGTAACCTATGAGGATGTACAGGCAGGCTTTAGTACTCCACATGGTATAGCACGTACCAGCGAGATCATGATCTACCCATATACCGCCATGCCCACTAACCAGGACCTGGCAAACAATGCTGCAGAAGCCAATAATACACCGCTACTCGTAACCTCACCCGAATACCTGCACAAAGTAGGGGCATTGGGTATGTGGAGCCTGCCCGACCGCAGTACCAAAGGCAAACAATGGATAGAAGAGCAACTGGATAAAGCACTTGCCTTTTATCAGCAGGAGATTGACCGGAGAGAATGGTACGGCTTCTGGAACTATGGCGATGTAATGCACTCCTACGATGCCTCCCGCCATAGCTGGAAATATGATATTGGCGGCTTTGCATGGGACAATACGGAGCTATCCACCGATATATGGCTCTGGTATTCTTTCCTGCGTACCGGCCGCGCCGATATCTTTAAAATGGCAGAAGCCATGACACGCCATACAAGTGAGGTTGACCTATATCATCTCGGCTCATTCGCTGGCCTGGGTTCAAGGCATAATGTAAACCACTGGGGCGATGGCTCCAAGGAAGTACGCGAAAGCCAGGCAGTGTTGCGCCGTTATTATTATTATCTCACTACCGATGAGCGTACGGGTGATATCATGCACGAGTCCGCCATCAATGCTGATAGTGGCCTGCTGCATGTAGATCCTCTTCGTGAAATATTACCTAAGAGTAAATATCCTACTCACGCCCGCTTCGGCCCTGACTGGGTAGGCTTAGTAGGTAACTGGATGACCGAATGGGAGCGCACAGGCGACGTTAAATGGAAGAATAAAATACTGGTAGGTGTAAATGACTTTGCCAAAATGCCACATGGGTTTTATTCAGGCAAAGGCAAAGATGCGGGTATGGGTTATGATCCCCTAACCAACCATATGTACCAGTTAGATAGTAATGATATTGGTAGCCTGCACCTCGCCACCCTGATGGGCGGTATGGAAATGGCCTATGAGCTAACACCAACACTAAACAACAAAGATTTTAACCGGTTATACTTACAATACTGCTCGCTATACGGCGCTCCATTGGAGGAAGTACAGGCTGCTTTTGGTAAGGATGTAAAGGTCACCCTGGGTGATCCGCAGGCTGATTATGCCCGCCAGCCTGCCTATGTTTATTTCATTACCAAAGATGCCAAATTTGCCCAGCGCGCCTGGGACCAATTCCTGCCTGGCAAACAGCCACGCTTTGGTAGTACCCGGTTCGACTGGCAGGTTCTAAAAGGCCCAATGGTAGTAAAGCCCTTATACGAGATCAGGAATGTATCAACCAATGGTACTGCACAATGGTGCCTCAATGCCATAGAACTATTACAGCTGGCCGGCGACGCCATACCGGAACACAACCCGGCATGGGATAAGTAAACGATAAAAATAATGCCCCTGGATACATTATATATCCAGGGGCATTATTCATAATCAGGTTAGTACAATCCCGCTTAGTAACCGTGGTTTTGCGAATACAAACCCGGTACAGCATCCAGTTGCGATTGTGGTACAGGGTAAAGAATATAATCGGCAGTAACGGCATTTATCCTATGCTGTACATCTTCATTAGCAATCCAGGCATTCATAATAGTCAGCAGGTTACCGCTTCTTTGCAGGTCGAACCAGCGTGACCCTTCATCTGCAAATTCCCTTCTTCGCTCATCAAACAACTGTGCCTTTGTAACATTGGTTAAAGTGCCTAAGCCGGCCCTTCCTCTCACCTGGCTAACGATAGCATCCACATCTGTTGTTTGTGAACCAGGCGCTCCGTTCAATACACATTCTGCCTTCAGCATCAATATGTCTGTATACCGGATGCCAATAAAATTAATACCCCAATCAAAGCGGCTGGCAGTAGGTATTTTGGTAACATCCAGGTATTTTTTAAAGAAAGGCCGCGTTTCCGTACCGGCAGGAATGGTATAGCCTGCTGTATAAATGGTTTGTGCTTTGCGTGCATCAGTAGAAGCATAATCATTCAACAGATCCTGTGAAACAGGGATGATCTCCAGGCTTCCGTTAGAGTTCTTGTCATTCAACGATTGAAAATAACCATTCGGTGTAAGGTCCCAGCAAAAGGTAGCGCCCAATGTTGGGTTAAGCCCACTCAGGTACATTACATCAAATATAGCCTCCTTATTACCCGTAGGCGTAGGGCTCTGGTTAGCATAAGAAAAGATATTGCTGAAGCTGGTGTTGAATGTGAAAAGACCACTGTTGATAATATCGTCTAGTAAAGGCAGTGCCAGGCTCCATTCGTTGCTAGCCATGCCCGGACCTTCAATACCATAAGTAGGGCCGGAACGCGTCATGTATACCTGCGCCAAAGTTCCTTCAGCAGCATATTTGGTAGCCCGTCCTACATCTACACCCGTATAGGAAGCAGGCAGGTTGGCTATCGCAAACTGCAGGTCATTAATGATCAATGCATATACATTGCTTACCGGGCTACGTTTGATGGTATCAGCTTCGGCCACCAGTACAGTATGATCAATGATCGGTAGTTTACCATAATATTTTACAAGGTCAAAGTAATAAAAAGCACGCAGGTACCGGGCTTCTGCCTGTAAACGGATGGCCAGGCTGGCTGAGCCAATATAACTGCCATTCTTTGCAATTTGTTCCAGTACAGTATTGGCTCTGAATATTCCGTTAAAATCAGCGCTCCAGGCCTCTTCTACATAAACGTTGGATACAATACTGGGTGAGAAATCGTTAATAGGATCCCAGTCACGAACGGTTACGGATACCCCATATATATTATCTGATCGTATCTCAGAGAGGTTTAGTAACCGGTCAGGATACCCTCTTAAATCATTGTAAACAGCATTGATGCCTTGTATAAAATCACTGGGCGATTTGTAGAAGGTTTCTGTGGTACCCTGCGAAATGGGTACCTGGTTTAACTGCTTGCTACAGGATGTTACCAGCAGGGTAAAGGCTATTGCGGATAGAAATAATATCTTTTTCATCTTTGGTGAATTAAGTGTGATTAGAATGTAAAGTTTAAACCAACAATAAGCGATCTGGCCAATGGCAAGCCACCATAATCTGCCGCTTCAGGATACGATGTGTTAGAACTAACAGCAGTGTTGGACGCTTCAGGATTTAAACCACCATAATACTTATCATGCCCAAAAAAGTTCTCAGCAGTGATATATATTCTTGCCGCCTGTACGGTGTTTGTCTTTATAATATGTTTCAGGTCGTAACCAATGGTTATGTTCCTGATACGATAATAATCTGATGAATACAGCCAATCTGTATTAGCTACAAAACCAAAAGTGGAATACGCTTTACTCACCCTGCCCGCACCTTGGTTGGTCGGTGATCGCCACCTGTTCACATAAAATTCAGGCGCATTGTCAGTAAAGCCCTGGCCGGTACGGGTAAGCGCTCTACCCAACAGCGAATAGATAGAACCTCCGTTCTGGCCTTGTACCAGAAAGCTAAAATCAAATCCTTTATAGTGGAAAGAGTTGGTAATACCCCATATATAATCAGGATTGGGATGCCCAACAATTTGTTTATCTGATTCGGTAATAAAACCATCGTTATTAAAATCCTGGTACTTGGGGTCACCAACTGTTTCACCGGTACCATAGGTAGCCACATGGTTGTTAAGATCCTGTTGTGTTAAGAAACCAATTTGCTTAACTACATAGATACTGTTCAATGGCTGGCCTACGCGTAAGATCTGGTCAGTAACATCCAGCGAGTTCGGTATAATGATCTGGGTTTGACCCGGAGCCAACGATACTACTTTATTTGTATTATGGCTTACGTTAATAGACGTTGTCCATTGGAATTTACCTACGAGGTTGCGTGTAGTAATTTCTATCTCCTGTCCTATGTTTCTAACGGAACCGATATTATTCAAATAGCTTTGCTGTCCGGTTACTTCCGGTACCTGTACATTCAGCAACAGCTTTGTATTTAACTTATTATAATAATCAAAGGAACCTGTAATACGGTTATGCAAAATACCGAAGTCAACTCCAAAGTCATAGGTCTGTGATTTTTCCCACTGAATATTAGGGTTAGCCAGCACATTGGGCGCCTGCCCAATTACCGCAGCCTGTGTAGATCCGAATATATACCCATATGATGCCAGGGTAGGAATACTGGGGTAGTTACCAATATTGTTATTACCGTTTACACCATAGCTAAACCGCGCCTTCAGATCACTCAGTACAGGAACCTTTTTCATGAAATTCTCTTCAATCACCCTCCACCCAATAGAAGCAGATGGGAATATCCCATACTTGTTATTGGTACCAAACCGGGAAGAACCATCCTCACGTAAGCTGGCTGATAACAGGTATTTATCCTTATAGCTATATTGTACACGGCTGAAGTAAGAAACCAACACGCTACGGGCACTATTGGTACTACCAATAACACCAGCCGCAGCACCCAATGTCTGTATAACGCTACTGGTATATCCACCGTTAGATGAAAGGGAATCCTGGTCTAAACGGTCTACGTTATACGATTGCCCCAGTAACACGCTTACGCTATGTATGGAATGAAATACCCTGTTAAAGGTGATGGTGTTTTCATTCACAAAAGTTTGCCTTCTATAGCCGGTATAAGTACCGGAAGTAGCTGCCGTTAAATTCGGATTGGTAGCAGCATTAAAAGTGCGGGTAGTAAGAGAGCCGGTAGTAATGTACGGTACATAAGTACTGGTATTGGCATCTGTATTATCCAGATTAAGGGAGCTTCGTATGGTTAATCCCCTGATTATCTCGTACTCGGCAAAAACAGTACCCAATGTACGGAACCGTTTGGTTTCACCTATGTTATACATCAACTTACCAACCGGGCTATTGGTGGTATTACTCCAGGTGTATTGGGCATTTTTGCCAATATTAGCCAGTAAGCCTACGGAATCTTCCTGTATAGGACTCATGCTCAATGCCTGGTGAAAGATCTTATCCTTTCCTTCAACACCCGGGTCCTCTGTAATAGAATAGGTAGGCGCCAGGTTAATACCCAGCCGCACATTCTTTGCAGCATTAATGGTTATATTAGCCCTGGCAGAGTAAGCCTTATACCCTACACTTTTTACAAATCCATCCTGGTTGCTATAGTTTCCTGATATATAATATCTCACATTATCGCTACCCCCACTGGCTGATATTTCATGGTTTTGGATCATACCCGTTTGTTCTATCTGTTTCTGCCAGTCCACATACTCCAGGCCGGGGTGGCCGGGAATGGCCCAGCGGTGATCATTGTAGTAGGTATTGGTAAACGTTCCCGTTTTTGAGATGCGGGTTAGAGAATCATCTGTAGCAGCTGCGCCCAAATTACCGTATTTCAACACATAGGCCGCATTGTTCATTTCAGTAGCACGGTCAATCCATTCATCGCCATTCAGCATTTTTAATTGCTTACTGGCCTGGTTAAACCCAACGTATGTGTTAAAACTGATCTTCGCTTTACCACTCTGCCCTTTTTTGGTAGTGATCAGCACTACCCCATTGGATGCCCTGGAACCATATATCGCAGCAGCAGCAGCATCTTTCAACACCTCTATGCTCTCAATATCATTGGGGTTAATATTATCCAGCGGGTTGCCACCTACATAACTACCATTGGCCGTATTACTGGAGTTATTAGATAAGGGGAATCCATCAATTACATAAAGCGGTTCATTACCCGCACTTACGGAACCACTACCACGTACTTGTACACTAAATGCTTTACCCGGTATACCGGTAGTTTGTTTAACGGTAACGCCCGCCAGTTGACCTACCAATGCCTGGTCAACACGCTGTACAGGCCGTTCTTCCAGCTTCCTTGCATCAAAGGAAGAAACGGACCCCGATACATTCTTTTTCTTTTGTGTACCATATCCTATCACCACTACATCTTCCAGTACCTTTTGTGTAGCATGCATGGATAAATTAATAGCATGTTGGCCATTCGCCGGAACTTGTTGGGACTCAAATCCAACATAGGTAAATACCAGGGTTTCTTTACCGGTAGGTGTGTTGATCCTGTAAGAACCATCTTCCGCAGTGATTACACTCGAAGATGTGCCCATTACGGTAACTGTAACTCCTTGCATTCCTTTACCGGCATCGTCTGTTACTTTACCGGTAACAGTTACTTGCCTGGCAGTACTTGCATTTTGAGCATAAGAATAAGCAGAAAACAAAAACAGGAGTAATGCAAAGAGCACTATACTCCTCACATTGAGTAGATAGTATTTCATAGACAGTGTTTGGTTTTCAATCGTTAGTGATAGAATAAAGCTATCGTTATATGATTATTTTTCATCCTGTTCTGTCCTGTTTATCAGTAGTTATTAGGCTAATACAAATGTGTTAAGGACGGCTAACTGCTTATACAATCATAATTATGGCTAATAGGAATAGCCCCTTAAAGGAAGAGGCAATAGCTTGTTGTAATAGTAAAATAGAAAGAAGGGGAATGGACTAAACAGAAGGAAAAATAAGGGAGTTATCCTACTGTATTCAGCAAGCGTTGGTTCAGTATATCCATCAATACCGTTGTTTCTTTGCCCGAGCCAACCAAATGGGCAAGAGTGATCTTGTTTAACAGTTCATCTACCGTAAACTGTATCATCTGCCACAAAGAACGGGCAGAGCAGTCTACCGAATTATTACAAAGCCTTAATGCACCCGCATGGGCCGGGCAAAATTCTTTATCGAACAAGGCACCACCCAATGCCTTCAACACATCATTGATGATAATCTCTTCTGCCGGGCGGGCGAGTATATAGCCACCTTTGTAACCAGGCGTGCTGTTGATGAATCCGGCAATACGTAACTCCCGGGTAAGCTTCGCCACGTAATGGCTGGAGATGCCTTCGGCCTCACTCAACTGAGGTATGCTCATACCTTCCGCTGACTGGCAGCCGGCAATACGTATCAGTATACGTAATCCATATTCTTCCTGTGCGGTGATCTTCATGGTAATAACTCCTCCTGTTTTAATTACATCATACCCAATTCCAATTGCGCTGCTTCAGACATCATACTCTTATCCCACTGTGGTGTCCAGGTAACAGATACATGCACATCATTTACGCCTTCTATCTCCCGTATCTTCTGGTCTACTTCAATGGGTAATGATTGCGCTGCCGGACAATTCGGCGTGGTCAGCGTCATTACAATCTGCACATTATTAAGGGGTAATATGTCTACTTCATAGATCAACCCCATTTCATAGATGTTTACAGGTATCTCCGGATCGAAGATCGTATGTAAACAATCAATTACTTTCTGTTTCAATTCTGTCGTGTCCATCATCACTGATATTATTTATCAATTAACAACATCGTACTTCGTACATTATGCCTGGTTCTTCACCTTATATGCCAGCGCATAATTCTTCATTTGCTTTACCATAGATAGTAACCCGTTTGAGCGGGTTTGGGCCAGGTGCGTCGTCATGCCGATCTCCTGTATAAAACCAAGCTTTGCGTTTAGTATCTCCTCCGGCGTATGTCCTGATAATACCCTGATCAGCATACTGATCAATCCTTTTACAATAATCGCATCGCTATCTGCCCTGAAATAGATCCTGCCATCTGTGTAGAAAGCAGCCAGCCATACCGTAGACTGGCATCCCCTTACCTTATTGCTGTCCGTTTTATATTCCTGCTCAAGTGGTAACAGTCTTTTCCCCAGGTCTATAATGTATTCATACTTATCGTCCCAGGAATCAAACAGTGCAAACTCTTCTATGATCTCCTTTTCCGTTTCTTCTATTGTTGTTATATGCTCACTCATCCGCTATTCAGTTTATAAAAGCAATTGTATGGCCTTTTGTAATCCTGCAACCAACGCGTCTACCTCTTCGCGGGTGCTATACACTGCAAAAGAAGCACGGGTAGTACCCGGTATGCAGAAGCGATCCATCAATGGCTGGGTACAATGGTGCCCTGTTCTTACTGCGATCCCCCGGTTATCCAATAGAATACCCAGGTCCTGCGGGTGTACCTTATCTACGGTAAAAGATAGCACACTGGCTTTCTCTACAGCCTTCCCTACAATATGCAAGCCATGAATTTGTTCCAGCTGCGCCGTAGCATATTGCAATACATCCTGCTCATGCTGTGCTATATTGGCTTTGCCGATCTCATTAATAAAGTCTATCGCCGCCTTAAAAGCAATTACATCAGCAATATTAGGTGTGCCGGCTTCGTATTTATAAGGAAGATCGTTATAGGTTGTTTTTGCAAACGTTACCTCTTTGATCATTTCGCCCCCGCCCATAAATACAGGCATCGCTTCCAGTATATGCTTCTTACCATACAGTACGCCTACTCCTGTAGGACCATATAGTTTGTGTGCAGAGCAGGCAAAGAAATCGCAATCCAGCGCCTGTACATCAATGTTCATGTGTACAGTTGACTGTGCGCCATCTATCATTACTACTGCACCTGCCTGGTGTGCCAGGTCAATGATCTGTTTTACAGGATTGATCGTACCCAATGAATTGGATACATGTACAACAGATACCAACTTTGTTTTATTGCTCAGTAACCGTTCGTATTCTTCCATCAACAACTCACCATCATCATTGATAGGGATCACTTTCAGATTGGCCCCTTTCTCTTCACACAATATCTGCCAGGGCACAATATTGGAGTGGTGCTCCATAGCAGAGATAATGATCTCATCACCTGCCTGTACATTTTGCCTTCCCCATGTATACGCTACCAGGTTAATACCTTCTGTAGTACCACGGGTAAAAATGATCTCTTCTCTTAAAGCCGCATTGATAAAGCGTTGCGCTGTATCACGCGTACTTTCAAAAGCAGCGGTAGCTTCTTCCGCCAGTGTATGAATACCCCGGTGAATATTAGCATTATAGCCGGTATAATAGTCTACCAATGCATCGATCACCACCTGCGGCTTTTGAGAGGTAGCGGCATTATCGAGGTATACCAATGGTTTCCCTTTCACCATACGGCTTAATATGGGAAACTGCTGCCGGATACGCGCCACATCTATAGGAGAGGCTATTTGCGCTGCTGCTATCATACTACACGGTTGTTAATCTTTGTATAATCAGTTCTTCCACATGAGCCCGTATGGCGGGCGCCTGTATCTTCTCTAAGATATCCATGGCAAAACCCTGTAACAACAAGGCCATCGCTGCTTTATAAGGAATACCCCTGGAGCGTAAGTAGAAAAGCGCCTCTTCATCCAGGCTACCTACTGTACATCCGTGCGAGCACTTTACATCATCTGCAAAGATTTCCAGCTGCGGTTTGGTATTCACGCTCGCTGCATCTGAAAGGAGTATGTTTTTGTTTGACTGGAATGCATTGGTTTTCTGTGCATCCTTACGAACAAACACTTTACCATTAAATACACCGGTAGCATTATCATCCAGTATGCCTTTATACAATTCATTGCTAAGGCAGTTAGGCACTACATTATCTACCACGGTATGATTGTCTATATGGCTGTTTCCCTGCTGGAAATACAAACCATACAAATGTGCTTCTGCATATGGCGCTTCCAATACAGCGTGCAGGTTGTTACGTACAATACCACCATTCAATGAAATGGTTACTGTATTCACAACACTCTTGCCTGTTTGCCGTATATGCGTTGTGCTCACCTGGCTGGCATGGCTCGCATCGTTCTGTATCTTATAATAAGAAAGTATAGCATCCTGCTCTACCATTATTTCCATTACCTGGTTGGTAATGCTTTCTGTATTGCCAATGGTAGCATAGGTTTCTGTTATCTGCACCTGCGACTGTACACCCATGTGTACCAGGCTACGGGGTTGAGACAATACAGGCGTAGTGCGGGCATCCGTAATATTGTAAATATATACAGGGTGTTCTACCACCTGCTTCTGCTGTACATGTACAAAAATGCCGCCGTGTATAAAGGAGGTATTCAAGGCATTAATACCATCTTCCACATAATCCTTGCTATGGTTAAAATGCTCCGCAACAATAGCCTTGTATTCATTGCCCGCAGCTTCCTCCAGCGGTTGCACGGTTAATCCTTTTGAGCGGATAACAGAAAAAGCCGGTGAATAGATGCCATTAATAAAAACCAATTCATTCGCTGTTTCATAGCCGGGTAAACGAAAGGCGTTGATATCTGCAGCAGTAAGCGCAGTGTTCACTGCTGCCAGCTGGTATTCTTTATTGAATAAGCTACTGATGCGGGTATATTTCCATTCCTCATTCCGCGTGGTGGGTATCCCCATCCTGCTGAAATCCTTGAATGCTTCTGTGCGAACAGCAGATAAACCTTTGCTGTTATCTGCCTCTTGCAGCTTATCAAACTGTTCTTTAAAATAGGTCGTGTTGTTCATGCTTGCCGCTTGGTTTATGATACCGCTTCTTCCTGTTGCAGTTCACTCTTAATAAAATCATATCCTCTTTCTTCCAGTTCCAGCGCCAGTTCTTTGGTACCGGATTTTACAATACGGCCATTGTACAATACATGTACAAAGTCAGGAACCAGGTAATCCAATAAACGCTGGTAGTGAGTAATCGCAAGCACGGCGTTATCCTTACTGCGAAGCTTATTAACACCGTTGGCAACAACGCGTATCGCGTCAATATCCAGCCCGGAGTCTGTTTCATCCAATATAGCAAGCTTAGGCTGCAACATAGCCATCTGGAAGATCTCGTTACGTTTTTTCTCACCACCGGAAAAGCCCTCGTTCAGGGAACGGCTCAGCATTGGTTGCTCCATTTCCATCAACGCCATCTTCTCTTTCATCATCTTCAGGAATGATACTGCATCCAAAGCCTCCTGGCCCCGGTATTTGCGAACCTCATTCACCGCTGTTTTAATAAAGTTGGTAGTGCTCAATCCTGGTATTTCAACAGGGTACTGGAAGCTCAGGAATAATCCTTCACCAGCCCTTGCTTCAGGCGACAGGTCTAATAGATCCTTTCCTTCAAATTCAACGGTACCGCCTGTTATTGTATAATCAGGGCGACCAGCTAAAACAGATGCCAGTGTACTTTTACCAGCTCCGTTAGGACCCATAATAGCATGCACTTCTCCTGGTTTAATTTCCAGGTTAATGCCTTTTAAGATCTCTTTGCCTTCTATACCCGCCTGCAAATTCTCAATGCGCAACATAATATTTGATTTCTGATTTTGTATTGATTTGGTTCCCGGTTACCAGTTTCTGACTCCAGGTTTTGTTTTCTTAACTTACAACGTAAAACGTACCACGTATCACTCCTCTTAACCGACGCTTCCTTCCAAACTGATCGCCAGCAGCTTCTGTGCTTCTATGGCAAACTCCATAGGCAATTGGTTCATTACCTCTTTTGCAAAACCATTGATGATCAACGCTACGGCTGTCTCTGTATCAATGCCACGCTGGTTACAGTAGAATATCTGGTCTTCCCCTACTTTAGAAGTAGTGGCTTCGTGTTCTACTATGGAAGAGTTGTTTTTTACTTCTATATAAGGGAAAGTATGTGCACCGCATTTATCGCCCAATAACAGGGAATCGCACTGGGAATAGTTACGGGAATTCGTAGCCCTTCTGCCCACATGTACCAGGCCGCGGTAGCTGTTATTGCTAACGCCGGCAGAGATACCCTTGGATACAATACGGCTTTTCGTATTCCTGCCCAGGTGCTGCATTTTGGTTCCGGTATCTGCCTGCTGGTGGTTATTGGTAACCGCTACAGAATAAAATTCCCCTACAGAATTATCGCCTTTCAGGATAACGCTGGGATATTTCCAGGTGATAGCAGAACCCGTTTCTACCTGTGTCCAGGATATTTTAGCGCTCTCGTGGCAAATACCACGCTTGGTTACAAAGTTGTAGATCCCACCCTTGCCTTCTTTATCGCCGGGGTACCAGTTCTGTACAGTAGAATATTTGATCTCCGCCCGGTCCAGGGCCACCAGTTCTACCACTGCTGCGTGTAATTGATTCTCATCGCGCATTGGCGCAGTACAACCTTCCAGGTAGCTAACATAGCTGCCCTCTTCTGCCACGATCAACGTACGCTCAAACTGGCCGGTATTTTCCGCATTAATACGGAAATAAGTAGATAATTCCATGGGGCAACGCACCCCTTTTGGTATATAACAGAAAGAACCGTCGCTGAATACAGCGGCGTTCAGTGCGGAAAAATAATTATCGGTTGCTGGTACTACGGAACCCAGGTACTGTTTGATTAGTTCAGGGTGATGCTGTACGGCCTCACTGATAGAACAGAAAATAATGCCCTGTTCTGCCAGTTGGTCTTTAAAAGTGGTAGCGATGGAGATGCTGTCAATTACCGCATCTACTGCCACCCCGGACAGTCTTTTTTGCTCATCCAGCGAAATCCCCAGCTTTTCAAATGTTTTTCTTAATTCCGGGTCAATTTCATCCAGGCTCTTAATATTGGCTTTTTGCCTGGGGGCAGAATAGTAAATAATATCCTGGTAATTGATGCGGGGGTAGCTAATATTAGCCCAGGAAGGCTCTTCCATATTCAGCCATTGCCTGTACGCTTTCAGCCTCCATTGTAATAACCATTCCGGTTCATTCTTTTTGGCAGAAATAAAACGAATGGTACTCTCATCCAGGCCTTTTGGGGCCTCGTCCGATTCAATATCGGTAACAAAGCCATATTTATAATCACTGAGGACCGTTTGCTCAATCGTACTAAGATTTTCTTCCATACAAGGTTCTTTTAGCTTCCTTCTTCTTTTAAACCGCAAAGGTATCGCTTATTTATACAAAAAAGTATAAACACAGGAAGTTTCCACTCTTCGAAAACGCATTTAATAAAATAGGGGGGTGTACTGGTATACCGGCCCAAAAATGTGGATAAGTCCAAGTCAAGTCCATATCAAGTCCATGTTAACTCCAACTCAACCCCATGGGCCAACCGGTGTTACAAGGGTATTCCTATAGTGATACAATACTGATGCTTTAGCAATACCTTATTATCCATCTTCATTCTGCGTATATCTGCGTTTCCTGCATCTGCGCATATCTGCGGGAACCCGGGTCAGGCAATGGCCTCCCGGTTGTACTTACTCCGGTATTCGGCAGGCGACAAACCGGTGATCTTGCGGAAAATGGTGCGGAAAGCCTTGTTATCAGAATACCCTACCTCATACATTACCTCGTTGATATTCTTACGGCTCAGTTCCAGCTCTTTTTTAGCAGCCTCTACTTTTACCCGCTGTATATATTCGGCTACCGTATTAGAGGTCGCTTTTTTAAACCGGCGTTCAAAACTCCGCCTGCCAATAGCAAACATATCTGCCAGCTGATCAACGGTGGTTTTATCCTGGTAATTACTCTCAATAAATGCCTGGGCCTTTTTTACCGGCTCATCTTCATGCTCCTTCTGCCCCTGGAAAATAATAAAAGACGCCTGGCTGTCCCGCTCAAGTTCTATGGCAAATACCTTGGCGCACAATATGGCAATATCCCGGCCGGCATATTTCTCGATCAGGTGTATAATCAGGTTCAGGTAAGAAAAAGCGCCTCCACTCGAGTAAATGCCTTGTTCTTCTGTAATGATCTTCTCCGTTACCAGCTCCACACCGGGAAACATCTTCCTGAATTCATTCGCCGCTCCCCAATGGGTAGCACATTTTTTACCTTCCAGCAAACCGGTAGATGCCAGCAGAAAAGCGCCCAAACACAAACTGGCTACCTCCGCCCCTCCATGGTATTGTTCCGTGATCCAGGGAATAAATTCTTTATTATCCTCCAAAGCCTGTTTCAGGTCCCCGTCTATAGCAGGAATAATTACCAGGTTTGTTTTGGTTACTTCTCCCAATAAGGCATTCGCATTAACGGTAAATAATCCCCCACTCACTTTTGTTTCCCGGGTAAGGGCTACCAGTTCTACCTGGAACAAGGGAGAGGCCCCTCTCATTCTAAAGAATTGGTTTACCTGTGTAAACAACAGCCTGGAACCTTCCAGGCTGGCAAGAATGGCCCCTTTGGGAACGAGAATGGAAATGTGTACCATATGGCCAAAGTTAGAAATTTTACCTGTCGTAATCAACCCCTGAGATTGGCGTGTTTGCACCCTTTCTTTTTTAAACCACTTGGGTAGCTTTACATTCTCACCAAAACCAAAATAAAATGGCGTCTATCAATCCTTACCTGCATTTTAATGGCAACGCTGAAGAGGCTTTTAATTTCTACCGTTCCGTATTTGGCGGCGAATTCCTGACTGTTATGCGTTTTAAAGACGCCCCTTCTGAGATAACCGGCGCGGAACATGGTTCTGAAAAAATAATGCATATCGCATTGCCTATCGGCAATGGAACCTTGTTGGCCGGAAGCGACACCCCTGCGCATATGGGAGCTGTTACAAAAGGAAATAATTTCACCATGGCGCTCAATACCGAAACAGAAGAGGAAACAAAACGTTTATTCGATGGTCTCTCAGCTGGCGGCAAGGTAACAATGCCCCTGGAAAAAGTATTCTGGGGTTCCACTTTTGGCATGTTCACTGATAAGTTCGGTATCGGGTGGATGGTGAACCATAACAACCAGTAATAACAAGCACTGTTATAAACACAAACAAGTAGCCTTTCGGTATCACTATACAAAACATTTGTGCAACCGAAAGGTTACTCTTATATTCGCAACCAAAAGGTTGCACTTATGAGGAGAGACGTATTCCAGGCAATAGCAGACCCTACCCGCAGGCAGATCATCAACATGATCGCACACCAGTCGCTAAATATCAATACCGTAACTGAAAATTTCGATGTTAGCCGAACAGCCATTTACAAGCATATTAAGATACTGACTGAGTGCGGGTTGATCATGATCGAGCAACAAGGCCGGGAGAGATATTGTAAGGCACAACTGCAAAAGCTAAATGAAGTGTCAACCTGGGTAGCGCAATACCAGGAATTCTGGGAAGCCAAACTGGATTCGTTAGAGCATTACCTGAATAAATTACAATCCGGAGATACTGTAGTACACACAAAAAAGAAAAGACAAGGTAAAGCCAAATAGCTCATATCTATTCAGCATGATAGAAGTTTTCAAAACCAATGTAACTGACGGCAACCAGGCCAGCCTGCTGGTTGCCAGGATACACCAACACTTTACAGGCTATACAGCGAATTTCGATCTTGATGATTGCGATAAGATACTTCGTGTGTGTGCCATATCAGGAACAGTAGATGCATCCCTCGTAGTTGATCTGTTGAAAGAGGCTGGTGTTATAGCAGAAGTGTTACCAGATGAGTAGCCATTAGCTGTCAGCCATCAGAGGTCAGCTGTCAAAACCAAAAAACACTTAATGACACAAACCAATCCTTCCCTCATCAGCAAAATATGGACTGCCATCAGGCAATCCCTCAAAGGAGAGCAACAGGACTTTACGCAAGGCAGTATACCCAGGGCCGTACTATTACTGGCTGTTCCCATGATATTAGAGTTAAGCCTGGAAAGCGTATTTGCCGTTGTGGATATTTTCTTTGTTAGTAAGCTGGGGCAAAATGCCATTACCACCGTGGGCCTCACAGAATCGGTTGTTACCATTGTATATTCTGTAGCCATCGGTTTAAGCACTGCTGCAACCGCTATTATTGCCCGCAGAACCGGGGAAAAGAATACCGGGGAGGCCGCACATGCCGGTGCACAATCCCTCATCGTTGCCTTATTGATAACGGCTGTTATCAGCCTCACCGGGATGGTATTCGCCAGTAAAATATTAAGCCTCATGGGCGCCGAAGCGTCTGTAGTAAGAGAAGGCGCCATCTTTACACGTATCATATTTGGTGGCAGCATTGCCATTATGTTGTTATTCCTGATCAATGGTATTTTCCGTGGTGCAGGCGATGCGGCCATGGCCATGAGAAGCCTGTGGATTGCCAGTATTATCAATATTATACTCTGCCCCATTTTCATTCACTACTTTGGTCTCCGCGGCGCTGCCATCGCTACTGTTACCGGCAGAAGCATAGGTGTTTTATACCAGTGTTTTCACCTGTTTCGGGGAGATGGCATTATCCGGTTTCACAAACGCCATTTTAAGCTTGATCCGGCGATTATCAAATCCATTATTACCATCGCCTGGCCTGCTACTTTACAGTTTATTATTGCCAGCGGCAGCTGGATCGTGTTGGCCCGGCTGGTAGCAGAAACAGGCGGTACCACCGCTTCTGCGGGTTACCAGATCGCTATCCGTAATGTCGTTTTCTTCTTATTACCCGCCTGGGGCTTAAGCAATGCCGCAGCAACATTGGTAGGTCAAAACCTTGGCGCACAGCAAATGGAGCGTGCAGAGAAAAGCGTTTTAATAACCATGCGATACAGTGTTATTTTCATGGGCCTGGTTATGCTGTTATTCCTGTTCTTTTCCACCCATATCATACAGATCTTTACGCAGGATGCTGCCATCGTAGCTTATGGCGCCAGGGCCTTACAGATCATCGGGTGTGGATACATATTTTATGGTATTGCCATGGTAACCACACAGGCATTAAACGGAGCGGGAGATACCAAAACACCCACTATCATCAATTTTGTTTGTTTCTGGCTAGTTCAAATTCCGTTAGGCTGGTTTTTAGCCAAAGGAACAGGGCTTAAATCAACCGGCGCCTTTATTGCCATACCGGGCGCTGAGGTATTGATCGCATTAGCCGGTTGGTATTATTTCCAAAAAGGCAAATGGAAAACCGTTAAAGTATAAGGCAGTATACACAACTTTGCACCGAACAAAACAAGTACAACAAAATCAATCACTACTATGGAACAACAAGTACCACTATTTGTAAAAATGGCCCTGCAATCATGGGAATCCAACATACAAAGAGCCGATAAACTCTTTACTGAATTAACGGATGAGCAATTATTGCTCGAGGTTGCACCCGGTAAAAACAGGGCTTATTACCTGCTGGGACATTTTGTTGCCGTACACGACAGGATGCTGACGTTACTGGGATTGGGTGAAAGACAATACCCACAATTAGATGCGGTTTTTCTCTCTGCACCGGATAATGTGGAAGCCACACCTTTCCCTGTCCACGAACTGAGAACACAATGGAAATCTATCAATGAAACCCTGGAAAAGATCTTTACCAACCTGCCTGCAGAAGAATGGTTTTACAAACACACCAGTGTATCGGAAGAAGATTTTAAAAAAGAACCACACCGCAACCGTATGAATGTGTTGCTAAGCCGCACCAACCATGTTTCTTACCACCTGGGTCAATTGGTATTGATAAAGAAGTAGTTCGCTTATAAACCGTTGTATATGGGGCGGCCTGCGGCCGCCCCATTTTGTTAAACTTCTTTAACAGCCCTTGGCTTTTTAACCACCAGCCATTATTATTGCAGTAGTCATGCAATTAAAAAGAATCATAGCTGTTATCTGCCTGTTGGTACTCACCATACAGGTATTGCCTGTAAAGCAGATCGGTTCTGTATTATTTGGCAACCAGGTAAATGAAGAACTCCCTCATTCGCTGGGCCTGGAGAAAAAGGCCGACTGCAAATGCTTCCCGTTTAAAGACGATCCTTTTTTAGCTGCTTCCGGAATAGCATTGTACCCGCCCATCTATAGCGGTAACCAATACATTCATTTTACGATTACCTTACCTGCCTCTCATGAAGGGGATATACCTACACCCCCTCCCAATATAGGAGCATAAAGCATTTAGCTCGTTTATTATTCTAATGATAAAGTGTACCTGCTGGTTATCATACCTGCATGTCCTTATCGTTGAGGTTACTTACGTTATTGCCATATGCAGGAATGTATCAGTATCTTTCATTTAATTATCAATTATGCTTAGTCAGCGAACACACGAGCGTACTTATAAAGGCAATCTATTGCTCGCATCCACCACGGCCATCACTGCCGGCATGACAAACTTTGCCGGGTTATTGGCCTGCTATGCTTTTACTTCCAATATAACAGGTCATGCGGCTACATTGGCAAAGCAAATGCTCAATGGCGATTTAATGGGCATGCTTACCATCTTTATATGGTTGCTGCTGTTTATGTCCGGGGCCATGACAGCCAGTTTCCTTATCCGGTCATTCCAGCACAAAAGTTCCTATTTTGCCCATGCCTTACCCATCATTATAGAAACATTGATCCTGGCAGGCGTTGCCTTCTATGGGTCTGGGTTTAATAATGACACGGTAACAGAAACATCCATTATCGCCGGATCTTTGTTGTTTTGCATGGGTTTACAAAATGGTGCTGTATCTACTATCGGAGGGGGACTAAAAACCTCCCATTTGACAGGCCTGTTTACTGACCTTGGTACCGAGATAGCCGAATGGCTTCACCCAACAACAATGGATACCAAAAAGGTAAAGCTTCGCCTCTTTTTACGCTTCACCATTTTGTTTTCCTATATCACAGGCGCTTTAATAGGAGGCTGGTTATTTATAAAGATCGACTTTGCCACCTTCTATGTAATAGGCGCTATCTTATTATTTATCATTTCATACGACCTTTCAAAAATGGTCTTTAAAAAACATTTCAAAAGCAATCACTAATTATGGCAAACACCGTAAAGACATACGAGAAATTACTGGCAGAAAACAGTATATGGGCTGCTAATAAGGTAAAGGAAGATCCTAATTATTTCAAACACCTCGCAGAGCTGCAAACACCCGAGTTTCTGTGGATAGGCTGTAGCGATAGCCGCGTACCGGCCAATGAGATCACCAATACGCAACCCGGCGAAATTTTCGTACACCGTAACGTAGCCAACCTGGTAATACATACCGATGTAAACCTGCTTAGCGTACTCGAATATGCTGTTGAATATCTCAAAGTAAAGCATGTGATCGTTTGCGGCCATTATGGTTGCGGTGGTATTAAATCCGCCATGACCAATCACGACTATAAGCAGGTGCTCAATATGTGGTTACGAAATATCAAAGATGTATACCGGGTACATAAAACAGAACTGGATGCTATTACAGACCAGGAAAAGAAAGAAGACAGGTTGTGTGAACTAAATGTAAAAGAACAGGTATTACACCTGGCAAAAACATCTATTATACAACGGGCCTGGAAGCACGAACAACGCCCCCAGTTACATGGATGGGTATATGGACTAAAAGACGGCCTGATCAAGCCTGTTTTTGAAATGGATTCCAACAGCCCGCAGGAGGACCCTATTTATAACTACACCGATTTGTAACGGTTTTTTCCCATAACAAAGCGAAACGGCTTTCCTTGCGGAAAGCCGTTTCGCTTTCTCCACGCCCTGTGTAACCTCCTTCCCATTTTGGGGCATATCCTCCCTTATCCCCGCTTCCAAATGCCCGTTTACAATACCCCGCAGCAAGTTTGGCACAGTCATTGGCTCTCCTATTGCGTAATCACTTTATTAACAGGTAAATCTTTAAGTTATGAAAACGTTCATTAAAACAACCGTCATTGCAGCATTGGGAACGTTTGCTTTAACTACAGCAAATGCACAGTTAGGGGTAGGCGTAAATAACACCGTATCCTCCTCTACCCGCGTTGCAGCCAGTACCGCTAAAGTAAATGATGCCGTAAGCCGTACCACTACAAGTGCCAGTACCGCTGCCACCAGTGCCGCAAATAACACATCAACGGCAGCTTCTGCTGCCGCAACAAAAAGCGCTACAGCCACCGCTACCAGCGCCAGTATTAACAGGAGTACCCAAAGCAGCGCCGCTGCCCAGGTAGGTAACAGAACCATTAATACCGGTTACACTGGTAACACAGCAGTAAGTACGGCCAATACCGCCACTTCAAAAAGCGTTACTATTTCACACAATGCCACTGGTAGCGTAGCTACTGCTAACGGGCAGGGTGCCGCTCTTAACAGTTCCGGTACTTCTGCTTCCTCCACTACCATTGCCGCCAACAAACCAGGTAGTAGTGTACAACCTATTTCCGTAACAGGTAGTACTTCAGCGAATGGCAGGGCGCTCAGTACCTCAACAGCTACCCAGGCAAACAATAGTACCAGTGCCGCTGTTGCCAATAGAAAAGTAGCAGTTAACAGTACCCGTACCGTGCAAACCAGTGGTGCAGTAAAAACAACCGGTGCAAAGAAGATCAGTGCCGCAGGTAGCACCAGTACCAGCAGCAATACCAGTGCAACAGTTGCCAAAAAGAAAATAGCCGTTACACAGGCTGGTAGTACGCAAACCGGTGTGAACGCCAATCAGCAATAAGTCCCGTTTTAATAACATAACCGAATTGTCGAACTGTTATTAGCAAATCCAATCGACGATGAATATTTCAAATGCAACCTGTTCTTTTATCCTGGTGCTGTTTTTATTGCCCGTTGTAAGCATGGGGCAATCAACTACAGACACCAGCCAGGTAAAAAAAGATAGTAGTGTAGTCAAAAAAAGAATGTTTTTGCCGCTACTATTCTTTACCAGAACAGGTTGCATTATTTTGGCAGGACAGATAGTCTCAACAGCGGCGGCCTGCTGGCACAAGCCAGCTACCAGTTAAAATGGGGTCTGTACGTGCAGGGAACGGCCATTTTTTATCAATAACAGCGCCCAAACAGTACAATATACCGGTACGCTCTTAGAGGGCGGCTATCGCTACCAAAGCAAGCATTTTAACGGTAACGTGTTTTTTACGCAGTTCCTGTACCGGGATAATAGCATCCTGCTCCAGTCCGCCATCAAACAACAAACCGGGATCAATTTTTCCTACAATAACAAGATCTTTAACCTCACGGTAGGCGGCGACCTCAAATTCAGCAACCATACCGATGCCGGGGCTACAGCCGGGCTCGATCACCTGTTCATTTTCAAAGGAAAACACAGGAACGCCTTTGCCTTCGATCCTGCTTTTTACGCCTATGCAGGCACCCAAAATTTTGTTACCTCCTATACCGAGGAAAAAAGGGGATTGCTCGGGCTTCCCATAGGTACTACCACTGTATCGCAGGAAGAAAACAAGTTTAACCTGCTCGCTTACGAGGTAAATATGCCCATTGTTTACGTGTACCACCATTTCAATGTATCCGTAACACCCGCTTATGTAATGCCTCAAACGTACTGGATGGCGAAAAAGCCACCAATCTATTCTATCTCACCTTTGGGCTCGGCGTCCGTTTTTAGCTTTCGATAAACGAAAAAAACACCTTTATTTACCGGCGGTAATCAATCTTAGCAGTGTCCTGCCGGGGTTTTATACTATTTTTGTATATTCAAGTTTAAATAGCAGAATATGATCAAAACAGGAAATCCCGTTATCAGTATCTACACTGAAATGACGCCAAACCCGGAAACAATGAAATTTGTAGCCAACAAATTATTGTACCCAGGCAAAAGCATTGATTTCGCTGATGAAAGTCTGGCTGGTCCTTCCCCCGTGGCAAAAGAATTATTTAGTTTTCCTTTTATCAAAGGTGTATTCATTGCCAGCAACTTTATTACTCTCACCAAAACCAGTGATACAGACGACTGGCAGGATGTGATCCCAACCATTAAACAATTCCTGAAAGATTACCTGGAAAATGGCGGTGTAGTGATCAATGAAGAAGAAGTGGTAAAAGTAAAGCAGGAAGCCAGCAATACAGTGAGTGCAGATGACGACGACGTGGTAAAACGCGTAAAAGAATTATTAGAAAACTATGTAAAGCCCGCTGTTGAAATGGACGGTGGCGCTATACAGTTTAAAAGCTATAACGATGGTATCGTTAACCTCATGCTTCAGGGAAGCTGCAGCGGTTGCCCATCATCCATGATTACCCTCAAAGCGGGTATCGAAGGCATGATGAAGCGTATGATACCGGAAGTAAAAGAAGTAGTTGCAGAAGCAGAATAATTTCTTAGGAATAGGTAAACAATCAGGAAGCATCAGGCCTTATGGGTTTGATGCTTTTTGTTTTTTATCTTCATTGCCATGAAAAAGATCCTATACCTGCTGCTGGCGTTGACAACGTTACACGCCAATGCCCAAAATATCTCCTATTTCACCGTTAACAGGGATAGCACCGTATTCCGGTTAACACAAGCCGGCGCCTCTCACCTGGCTTCCCTTCCTTTAAAATGCCTGCAACAGGAATACCCCAATAAAACAAGCCATACTGCGGCAGCCGCGGCAGACCAGCTGCAAAGCCCGCAACAAATGCACCCGGCTTTTTATGGTTGTTTCGACTGGCATAGCTGTGTACACGGCCACTGGATGCTGGTACGATTACTAAAAGATTTTCCCTCTTTGCCCGAAGCGCAGCAAATAAGAGCCTCCATCAGTAAAAATATTACCCCGGCTAACATACAGCAGGAAGTAGCCTATTTCGGTATGCCACTTTCCAAAAACTTTGAACGTACCTATGGCTGGGCATGGTTACTAAAACTACAACAGGAGCTGCTCACCTGGAACGATCCGGATGCTATTGCCTGGAGAAAAACATTACAGCCCCTCTGCGATACCGTGATCAGCCTGTGGATGAATTTTCTGCCCAAACAAACCTATCCCAACCGCACCGGTGTACATCCCAATACGGCTTTTGGTTTGGTACTCGCGCTGGACTATGCAAGAACTGCGGGTAATACAACTTTTGAACAAGCCATTATCCGTTCTGCAAAAGGCATTTACCTGCACGATAAAAATGCACCTACTGCCTGGGAACCCGATGGAAGTGATTTTCTATCCCCCTCGCTGGAAGAGGCAGACCTGATGCGCAGGGTATTGAACAAACCCGAGTTCCTGCAATGGTTTAATACCTGGATCAGTACTGTAGGTTTACAGCATTTAACGCAGTTACCGGTTGTATCCGATAGAACAGACCTGCAGATTGTACACCTGGATGGATTGTGTTTTAGCCGCAGCTGGTGTATGAAGGGAATTGCTTCCCTGTTACCCGCAAGCGATAAAAGAAAACAGCTGTTATTACACGCGGCTATTAAGCACCTCAATGCCAGCCTGCCCAATATTGCCAGTGGTAGTTATGGAGGAGAACACTGGCTGGCCAGTTTCGCTGTATATGCGCTGGTCAACGAATAAAGTAAAATAATAAAGGGCGATGTATTATCGCCCTTTATTATTTATACCTGCAATCAATTATTTACAGTAAGGTAGCTTCGCTGGTTATCTCTGCTTTTAACAGCTTGGATACCGGGCAGTTTGCTTCCGCATCTTTTACAAATGCATCAAATTGTTCTTTTGTAGCGCCAGGTACTTTGCCGGTTACTGTCAAATGCGATTGGGTGATCGTACCGTTATCCAGTGTGATCTCGCATTTGGTAGTCAGGCTCTCTGGTGTAAAACCACCCTCACCAATAACAAAGCTCAGCTTCATAGTAAAACAGCCCGCATGAGCCGCAGCCAGTAATTCTTCAGGATTGGTACCCACGCCCTCTGCAAAACGGGAGTTAAAAGAATACTGCGTATGACTCAATGTAGAACTTTGCGTGGTCAAATGACCATTGCCTTCTTTACCGGAACCACTCCATTCTGCCGTTGCATTACGACGTATCATAGTATTTATTTTTTTTA
Organism: Russula earlei; assembly: GCA_025769875.1. Lineage (NCBI taxonomy): Eukaryota > Fungi > Basidiomycota > Agaricomycetes > Russulales > Russulaceae > Russula > Russula earlei. The sequence continues at coordinate 39,244 of JAGFNK010000420.1, forward strand.
ATGAGGAAACATGCACAAGTTAGGCAATGGTGCAGACATTATCTTTGAAAAAATCATTATCAACCTGCGTGTTTTTCTCTCAACTATTACATCAGTTTATTGCTGAGCTGCATCATACCTCGCTACCCGAGTTCATAGCGGTGGTTTGTGGCATTGGTAGTGTTTATTACTCCCGGAGCGCCAATATCCTTGTTTACCCGGTAGGCATGGTCAGTACTTCTATCTTTATCTATCTCTATCTCTCGCACGGGTTATATGCCGATGCCTCTGTTAACCTGTATTATACCATCATGAGTATTATCGGTTGGATCATGTGGACCCGGAAAAAAGAAGATAACCAGGTGTTACAGATCTCACTAAGTACGCGGAAGGAACATTTGATGACTGTCCTGTTCTTCCTCACCTGTTGGATAGTGTTGTATATTGTATTGAAAGCATTTACTGACAGTACCGTTCCTTATGCCGACTCATTTACGTCTGCCGCCGCCTTCACAGGCATGTGGCTGATGAACAAAAAGAAAGTAGCCAATTGGTTCTGGTGGGTAATTACCAATATTGCTTCCATACCGCTTAATTATTACAAAGGTTTGGCCTTTACCAGTTTCCAGTATGTAGTACTGTTAATACTCGCTATTATGGGCTGGAAAATGTGGCGGAAGAAATTACATTATGATACACAAGCTATAAAAGGATAAGTACAATGGATAAGAACATCTTCAAGATAGCAGTCATTGGTCCGGAATCAACAGGTAAAAGTACCTTATGCGAACAGCTGGCTAATCATTATAACACTATATGGTGCCCCGAGTTTGCAAGGGAATACCTGTTAACCCACGGAAAAACATACAACTTTAATGACCTGGATACCATTGCCCGCGGACAATTGGCATTGGAAGACGAATATACGCGGTCCGTCATTGCGAGGAACGCAACAATCTCCTGTTCACCACTCCTTTTTATCGACACGGAGATGTATGTTATGAAAGTATGGTGCGAATATGTATTTGGTAAATGCCACCCCTTTATACTGGAAGAGATCATCAACAGGAAATATGACCTGTACCTGTTTTGCAATATCGATCTCCCCTGGACGCAGGATGAGCTCAGGGAATACCCCGACGAACAACCCCGACGCGAATTATACCAGATCTATAAGGATATACTCATTAACCAGCAAACACCCTGGGTTGATATCAGTGGCAATTATGAAGAACGTTTGGAAAAAGGCATTGCAGCAATAGAAGCGAATTTAATTTTGCCACAAAGGCACTAAGAAAGAATTTACGTATATGCTTTGTGGCTTCGTGTCTTTGTGGCGTATACCTCATTACTTTGTAAAAGCGTTCCAACCCTGTGCGGTAATATCAAAGGTATTGCCTCCCTTGGTCAATAGCTTACGCCCTTCTTCCAGTTCAGCCATATACCCGATCACGCTGATCTCCTCATTAAAGGTGATCTTATCATAATCCTCCTGCTTCAATGTAAAGATCAATTCATAATCTTCCCCGCCATTCAAAGCGCAAACAGTAGGGTCTAACCCAAATTTAAATGCTGCCCGGCGGGCAGCTTCGTTCATAGGAAGCTTCTCTTCATAGATACGGCAACCCAAACCAGACTGGTTGCACAGGTGCAGCACTTCACTGCTGATACCATCACTTACATCCATCATAGCAGTAGGAACAATATTATTCTGTGCAAAAAACTCAATAATATCTTTTCTTGCTTCCGGCTTCAATAATCTTCCCACTATATAATCTTCCCCTTCCAGGTCCGGTTGCACACCGGGGCTCTCCAGGTAGATCCTTTTTTCACGCTCCATCAGTGTCAGCCCCAGGAAAGCGCCGCCCACTTCACCACTCACACAGATCAGGTCGCCTTTTTGTGCGGTGCTTCTTTTTACAAATTGATCAGGCGCTACCTCACCAATGGCTGTAACAGAAATGATAAAACCTTTCTGCGAAGAAGAAGTATCTCCACCTACCAGGTCAACCCCATGCTTCTCACAGGCCGCATACACGCCTTCATAAAATTCATCCAATGCCTCCAGGCTAAAGCGATTGCTGATGCCGATGCTCATCGTCACCTGTGTAGGTGTCGCATTCATCGCATATACATCACTCAGGTTCACGATCACGCTTTTATAACCCAGGTGTTTTAAGGGCGTATACATCAGGTCGAAGTGAATGCCTTCAATCAGCAGATCGGTAGTAACAACCGTTTGTTTACCAAAATGATCTATCACTGCAGCATCATCACCACTGCCAATATGGTAGAGGCATTCTGTATTTCAAAGTTCCTTGTCAGGTGTTCTATCAAACCAAACTCACCAAGGGAAGATATTTCGGTACGGGTATTATCCATAATATGTACGGTGTTATATGTAAGATGTTCTATGTTGTTATTCCACTTCTCCTCCATTCACCACTTTCAACACCTGCTCATGTATTTTACCATTTGTAGCTATGATATGGGGTTGGTAGAGGCTATAATGATCCCCCTTAAAATCGGTTACTTTACCGCCGGCCTCTTCCACAATCAGGAAACCGGCTGCACTATCCCAGGCCTGTAGCTTGTGTTCATAAAATCCATCAAAGCGCCCGGCAGCCACCCAGCAAAGATCAATGGCCGCGCTACCAAGTCTTCTCACAGGCACACCTTTCCGGATCAGTTTTTCAAATACCTGCAAAGGCCCGTTAGGCTCATCCAGGTAAGTATAGGGAAAGCCTGTAACGAGGCAGCTTTTACTCAATTCTGTTTTATCACTCACTTGTATCTTTCTATCATTCAGGGTAGCGCCATAACCACGCTGTGCAAAAAAGAATTCCCCGATAAACGGGTTGTATACCGCACCCATTTCCATAATACCATCCTTTTCAACACCCACACTCACCGCGCAAATAGGTATGCCATTGGCATAGTTAACGGTACCATCTATCGGATCAATGATCCATTTATACCTCGAATCCTGCACAAATGCCCCGGACTCCTCGCTTAAAATAAAATGATCAGGATAATGATGACGAATCACCCCAAAAATAGCTTCCTCACTTTTGTGATCCACCTCCGTCACCAGGTTATTAATTCCCTCCTTATTGGATATGGTAAAATGCTTGTCAAAGTACTCTTTCATGATGGCCGCACCCGCCTGGGTGGCATCTAATAAGGTTTGTTTTAGTAACATGCCGCAAAGTTAACCGTTGGCAGATATTTTGAGACAGACTTCTTTTATCCGGGTCGATTGATGAACAACTGATGCCCAAGGCTATTATTTTTGCGACAATTAGTTTAGTTTCGTACAAAGAACCCCTAATTATTAACCGCTGACGATGGCGATAATAGATATTAAAGTCCCTGCCTCTATCTCACGCGCTCTTGGCCTACCCCGGAGCAGTGCACGCAGACAACAGGTGAAAGTGTTAAAGAAATTGCTGCGTAAAGCCAGGTTTACGGAATTCGGTCAACAATACCGGTTCGATGATATCCTCATCAGTAAACACCCCGGTAAAAAGTTCCAGGAGCTGGTTCCTACTTTCAATTACAATAAGATCTACAAAGACTGGTGGTATAAAACCCTTGAAGGCGTACCCGATGTATGCTGGCCGGGTAAAATAAAATATTATGCCCTGTCCTCCGGTACATCAGAGGCCGCCAGTAAATACATTCCTGTTACCAGCGATCTGCTTCGTGGCAATAAGATCGTTATGATCAAACAACTGATCAGCCTTAAGAATTATGAGGATATTCCTTATGCTTCTATCAGCAAAGGTTGGTTAGCCCTCGGTGGTAGTACAGAGCTGGAAAAAGGGGAAGCCGGCTATTATGCAGGCGACCTGAGTGGTATCACTGCCAAAAAACAACCCTTCTGGTTTCAGCCCTTTTATAAACCGGGAAAAAAGATAGCCAAACAAAAAGACTGGCACAAGAAGCTGGAAGAGATCGTAGAAAAAGCCCCCGGATGGGATATTGGTTTCGTAGTAGGGGTACCCGCCTGGATACAGATGTGTATGGAAATGATCATCAAGCGGTACAACCTCAATACCATACACGATATATGGCCCAACCTCGCCTTTTTTGTACACGGTGGCGTAAGCTTTGAACCCTACAAAAAGGGGTTTGAGAAATTACTCGCCAAACCGTTAACCTATATTGAAACCTATTTGGCCAGCGAAGGCTTCCTCGCCTACCAGGACCGCCAGTATTCCAAAGGCATGCGCCTGGTAACAAGTGAACATATCTTCTTTGAATTCGTTCCTTTTGATGATAAGAATTTCAATGCCGATGGCGATATGGTAGAGAATCCCGAAGCCCTCATGATACATGAAGTGGAAGAAGGAAAGGATTACGCCGTACTCATCAGCACAACCGCCGGTACCTGGCGCTACCTGCTGGGTGATACGCTTAAGTTCGTTGACAAAGAAAGATGCGAGATCGTCATCACTGGTCGTACCAAACACTTCCTCAGCCTCGTAGGCGAACACCTGAGCGTTGATAATATGAACAAAGCCATACAGGTGGCCAGTAGCCAACTGAATATTTCTATTCCTGAATTCACAGTAGCCGGCGTACCCTATGGATCTTTCTTTGCACATCACTGGTATGTAGCTTGTGATGATGCCGTAAATGCAGAACAATTACGCGTATTGATCGATAATACATTAAAAGACCTGAACGACGACTACGCAGTAGAAAGAAGAAGCGCACTAAAAGAAGTGATGTTAGATGTGCTGACCGAGCAACAGTTTATGGACTTTATGAAAGCAAAAGGTAAAGTGGGCGGGCAACACAAGTTTCCGCGCGTATTAAAAGGTAAAATGCTGGAAGACTGGCAACGTTTTTTAACCGGGCAGTTGGTATAAGCTGTTCAAATAAAATCAAACTGTTTCATGCTGTCAGCCTTTATAAAAGGACTTGGATTAGGATTAATATTAGCTATCTCCGTTGGTCCTGTTATTTTCTCTATTATCAAGCAAAGCCTTTACAACGGCCATAAAGCTGGCTACATTTTCGTTGCCGGAGTATCAGCCAGTGATATTACACTGGTAACCGTATGTAATCTTTTTACGGCTCTATTCTCCTCTGCGCTTACACACGAAAAACTGATTGGTATCATCGGCAGCGCCTTCCTGGTGGGCTTAGGTATCTATACCATCTTCTTCAAAAAAGTGTCCACTGATGATGGCGGCGGCTTTCATGAAGTAAAAACATTAAGAAAGCGGGACATGACAGGTATTTTCTTTTCCGGCTATCTCATGAATACCCTTAACCCCGGCGCCCTGCTGTTTTGGTTAGCCAGTTCCGCTACCATATTGAATGACTCAGAAGGTGCAAAACACCCGATGCAATATCGCCTCATTGTTTTTATCACCTGTCTTCTTCTCGTACTCGCAACAGATATTGCCAAAGTTATCCTGGCAGGTAAGCTGCGTTCCCGCTTAACACCAAAGAACATGCACCATGTAAATGTATTGTCCGGCATTATTGTGATTGCCTTTGGTATCGCATTATTCTGGGGTGCATTTACCGGTCATTTTCTATGATATTTTAACATATCATTTTTTGATGGCTCATGGCTTACACCTACCTTGTACAAATGAAATCCATCTTACTGCTTTTGTGCATATCGGTTACTGGTATCGCTGCAGCGCAGCATGGCTTTTTACAACTACGTAAAGGCGATAGAACCATTCAAACTTTCTTCGAAGGAAGCTATATCCGCTTCGAATCAGACAATTACCAATGGATGGAAGGCCGCGTTAAGATCATCCGCGACGATAGTATCTATATAGACCTGATGGTGGAGAAAGCCGCCATTAACCATTGGGGTATGCTGGTTTCCGATACAGTTAAATATGGATTGTATGGCGTAGCACTAAGAGAGATCATTGCGGTACCCGCCAAACAAAAGGGATTAGGTATCATCCGGAGCGGCGCCCTCTTTAAAGCGCTCGGTGCAGGGTATATCGGTCTTAACCTCATCAATTCCCTTATACAGGGCAATAATTTCTTCTCCTCCTCCAATCTTAGCGGTATTGGTATCGCCGCCGGTGTATTTTTAGTAGGGGAACTGTTCCGTATTGCGCATCCTACCACTATTACACTGGGTAAAAAATATCTGCTTCGAACTGTCGTAGTGAAATAGCTTAAACAGTATATTGCTATCCCAATGGCAAACCAAAATGGAAGTACAACTTCCTCACCCTTAAAAAAGATCTGGAAATGGACAAAGCGCATTGTGCTTTTTATGTTCCTCTCCTCTCTCCTGTACGTAATCATTACACGCTGGGTAATGCCACCCATCACTATCACACAGATCAGCAATTCTTTTAGCTATGGCCTTAAACGAAACTATGTGCGCTGGGAGGATATTTCTCCCAATGTAAAACTGGCCGCTATCGCCAGCGAGGACCAGGCTTTCCCCGACCACAATGGTTTCGATTGGAATGCTATTCAAAAAAGTCTCCACCCCAATCCCAAAAAGAAAAAGAAGAAAAAGCTCCCGCCTGGAGCCGCCGCCAGTACCATTACACAGCAAACAGCCAAGAACATTTTTCTCTGGCAGGGCAATGGTATAACAAGGTACATTCGCAAAATACCCGAAGCTTATTTTACCCTCTTAATTGAATGGATCTGGGGTAAAAAGCGCATACTGGAAGTATACCTGAATGCCATTGAAATGGGGCCCGGTATCTTCGGGATAGAAGCCGCGGCGCAGCATTATTTTGGTAAATCTGCCAAAAATCTCACCCGCGAAGAAGCAGCCATGATCATTGCCTGCCTGCCCAATCCCAAAAAGTTCAGCGTAAAACCGATCAGCACAAGAGTAGCCTGGCGCTACCCGCAAATATTACAACAGATGCACAACCTGGAAGGGGATGAAGACATAGAAGCATTACTAAAATAAATCGGATTACATGAACGCTGTTACAAAAAATTTATTACTGCCAATACTCCTGCTAACAGCCTGTACATCCTCCCGTATCCCTCATTACACCTTTAACCAGAAAACAGCTGCGCCGGCCCTGCGGGCCGACATGGTGCTGCTGAAAAAAATACTCGAAGCCAATCACCCAAGCCTCTACTGGTATACATCCAGGGATAGTATTGACTACTATTTTAATACCGCCATCAACAGTATACAGGATTCTCTCACGGAAACAGCATTTCGTAACAAAGTAGCCTGGGTGATTAGTCAAATACGCTGTGGCCATACCTCTGTACGTTTCTCCAACGATTATAACAAAACCTGGGAGAAACACCGCTACCCGCAGTTTCCCCTGTATTTTAAAACATGGCAGGATAG
>JAGFNK010000421.1:0-45874 GCA_025769875.1 Russula earlei
ACACGAACGCGGGCGCGGGCGCGGGTGCTACAGCCGTGGGCGCTCCCGTTCTCCGGTTCTGGTCTCGTTCTCATTCCTGATCGTGGTCCCGGTCGCACTCCCGATCTCACCCGAGTAACCACCAGTCCTCCCGCTCGTGTTCTTGGGACAGAGGAAGAGACTATGACTACCACAGTACGGGTAGTGTGCATCGCGGGCAGTGATCGGTACGCTTGCCCTGGTCGTGTTGGTGCTGGTGGGGGTGATGCTGTCGACGGAATGGGAGCGGTCCCGGGCCAGGTAATGATTCTGTCGGGAGAGCCAGCAGTCCTTGGTACGCGTCTCGGAAATTTTGATTTTACGCGCGAATGACAAGGCGAGGGCGTGAATACGAGGAATGCTTGTGTGAGTGCAAGGTGTCTGGCGATGCTCCTCCTGATGGCGGTGGTGGCTGTGATAGACCTGGACCTGGACAACGGCAGTTGGTTCACGGCGGTGGGTTGTGTGTGTTTTAGATGAGTCTCGTTCGTGTGTGAGTGACAGAGGTGAGTGCGTCATACAGTCCATGCAAAGCAGCATGACGACGTCGAGGACCGGAGACGTCGAAAGGTGGTCGACGAGGGGCGAGAAGATGATGAAAAGGAGTCGACAGTAGTGAAAAGAAAGTAGCGATACGCTAGAGTTCCTGAGACTGGATGAGGGCAGAGAGGAGAGTAGAGGACAGTGAGCAAACAAATGAACTTGACGCAGGCTAGGAGAAGGCTGCTGGGAGCTACTTGCACTCAAGAGAAGTAGCTAAGGAGGAGAATAAAATACAAGAGGAAAAGTAAAGTAGAAAGGAGAGGGCATAAAAGATATTCGAGAGAGAGCGAGACTGAAACACGAAAACAAGACAAAGAGGAATCGGACTCGCACCCACGACATCACAGCATACTACCTAATCATTCATAAACCCTACAACCGATCTTGAGGAAAGAGCGACGTGGCGAGGGAGGCATTGGCGAGGCGCGCTAAGGGCTGCGAGCCCTCGCGTACGGCAGTGATGACGTTGAGATGAGTGTGAGGGACGTGGGCGCGGGTATTGAGGAAAGGGTCGAGGCTGGGCGATGACGAAGGGTAGAGTGGATGGGAACAGGTAGGAAAGGGAGCGAGAGGGATGCGTAAGATCAATCCTAGGCTCGGATCAACACCCTCCAACCTCTCCGCACAACGCCTCGACTATGCTGTTCGCCAGCATCCCCCGGTCTCGACCAGCCCTTTCACAACATCGCCGCCACCCGTTTACCCTCCCCGCCTCGACGCCTCCCGTCCTGCATCATTTCGGGTTCGCCTTCATACCCTCCATTATCTCGTCGTCTTCCTTTCATCGTTCCGATCTCAACCTATGTCATTCTCTCGTTTATATATGGCCTTGGCGACTGCACTCAGGTCCTCAGAGTTCGACTGCCTAGCTGTCCCCTCCACTCCTGTGTGATCCCTAGTCCGAACTGCCTTGCTTTATCTCTCTTCTTCTTTGGTCACTCTGTCCTCAGTCCGGTCGCACAAACTCAAGCGTGCGCCAACTCGGCTCGCTACAAAACTCATGAGCGACATTGTTACAAATCGCACCGCCGCAAAGGATGCAAACGCCTTTCCACGAGCCCGCCTCGAGCGACAGAATGCCTCACGCTCAACGTAATTGTAGCCACCGTCCCTCCTCTCACACTCCCATCCATGGGGTCCAAGCGCATCATCGTCATTGTTTTACAATCTAGAAGGGTGTCGGGGTACCATCTCCCTTGGCGGTCTGTGGCTCTTCTCTCCGACGGAGTAATCAACGAACTCCACGACAAAGGGAACGGCGTCAACTTTGACAATTCCTCCATCGTCGCGTGACAGATGGCTCTCACAATCAAAGTACCACCTTTCCAGCGCCTAAGTGCTTTCCAATGGAAACATTCATCTCACTCCATCACCTGTCGCTCTATCTGCGTGAGTAAGCTCAGAGACATCAACATGGTCGGAAAAAGTATCTCCATAGCGTGCGCCTCCGTTCTCGTGACGATGAAATGTCTTTGCTGCTGGTGTTGATTAAAACTTGCTACAATGGACTTTCTTTTTGCAAGAAATGTAATGATCTGCGTCATAAGTAGAATTCTGATGTAAGAGATGTTAAATAAGGCGCAGCGTCGGAAGTCCGACTGAAATGCCATCCCCACTTAAGAGAGATGCGATAACTGGTTGGGTGGGAAGTGCAGGATAACGGTGCGACCTCGTAAACATAGTACTAGAGTAGACTTGTATGAATCTTGACGCTCTGGCCTGCAGGACACTGGGACCCAACAGAGTCTCGTGAAATGGGTTCCATGAGGTTTATAAGCCCACCCATCGGAACTGCAATACAAGGCATTGATTGCAATGGCACGCACTGACGTCCAGTTGCTCTCAAGAGTCTGGATGGCAGCGCCAGTACTCGTGTCCCACATCCGGACAATGCGATCGTCTGACCCAGAGACAATCCGGGTGCCGTCTGGAGAAAACGCGACGGCAAAGACCCGACCTTGGTGGCCCTCGAGGGTCCTGACGGTGGCGCCAGTACTCGTGTCCCACATCCGGACCGTGCGATCATCTGAGCCCAGAGACAATCCGGGTGCCGTCTGGAGAAAACGCGACGGCAAAGACCCCACCTTGGTGGCCCTCGAGGGTCATGACGGTGGCGCCAGTACTCGTGTCCCACATCCGGACTGTGCGATCATCTGACCCAGAGACAATCCGGGTGCCGTCTGGCGAAAACGCGACGGCTCTGACCGGACCTCGGTGGCCCTCGAGGGTCATGACGGTGGCGCCAGTACTCGTGTCCCACATCCGGACTGTGCGATCATCTGACCCAGAGACAATCCGGGTGCCGTCTGGCGAAAACGCGACAGCTCTGACCGAATCTTGGTGGCCCTCGAGAGTCTTGACGGTCGCGCCAGTACTCGTGTCCCACATCTGGACTGTGCGATCCCCTGACCCAGAGACAATCCGGGTGCCGTCTGGAGAAAACGCGACGGCAAAGACCCAATCTTGGTGGCCCTGGAGGATCTTGACGGTGGCGCCAGTACTCGTGTCCCACATCCGGACTGTGCGATCCCCTGACCCAGAGACAATCCGGGTGCCGTCTGGAGAAAACGCGACGGCTGTGACCCAATCTTGGTGGCCCTCGAGGGTCTTGACGGTGGCGCCAGTACTCGTGTCCCACATCCGGACTGTGCGATCCCAAGACCCAGAGACAATCCGGGTGCCGTCTGGAGAAAACGCGACGACTGTAACCCCATCTTGGTGGCCCTCGAGGGTCTTGACGGTGGCGCCAGTACTCGTGTCCCACATCCGGACTGTGCGATCCCAAGACCCAGAGACAATCCGGGTGCCGTCTGGAGAAAACGCGACGGCTGTGACCGGACGTTGGTGGCCCTCGAGAGTCTTGACGGTGGCGCCAGTACTCGTGTCCCACATCCGGACTGTGCGATCAAAAGACCCGGAGACAATCCGGGTGCCGTCTGGAGAAAACGCGACGGCTGTGACCCCAACTTGGTGACCCTCGAGGGTCGTGACGGTCGTGCCAGTACTCGTGTCCCACATCCGGACTGTGCCATCCCTTGACCCAGAGACAATCCGGGTGCCGTCTGGAGAAAACGCGACGGCAAAGACCCAATCTTGGTGGCCCTGGAGGATCTTGACGGTGGCGCCAGTACTCGTGTCCCACATCCGGACTGTGCGATCCCTTGACCCAGAGACAATCCGGGTGCCGTCTGGAGAAAACGCGACAGCTGTGACCCCACCTTGGTGGCCCTCGAGGGTCTTTACGGTGGCGCCAGTACTCGTGTCCCACATCCGGACTGTGCCATCAGAAGACCCAGAGACAATCCGGGTGCCGTCTGGTGAACAGGCGACAGTATTCACTCCACCTTTGTGACCCTCCATCGTTCGCAAGCACGGATTCCATGATTCTTCCATCCCATTCAGCACCATAGCAGATTCCTCCAAGTTCTCCGCGGAAGTGTGCCCGGATTTTCGAGCACATTGGGGTGAATGGAAGGGCCGAGTAGTAGACATGCAGGGCTGCAACCCTAATGGGATCGAAGAACTCAAGTGTAAACCGTTCAAGATCATACAGCATCTGAACCATGTCGGTTCGAGGGTCGGCGAACGTCTGCAATCCGTGATGAACGGCCTGCACACAATATAAGCCTCGTTAAAACAACTCACTGATAATCCTTTCTGAGCGACCCTCAGTGCGCGAAGGGCAACATCTAGCGAGTCCATCAGACTCATAGCCTCAACCCAGTACAAACTGTGATCGAAGCAGAATATTCCCAAGACATCAAGCAGCTCGTCTGACGGCGGTGAATTCGCCAGATGATCGGCCCAATGACGGCAGGCATATTGCATCGCTGGCGGAATGTTTTTTGCAATCCTTTTCGAGATATCTCCAATCTCGCTGTTCAACTTTGAATAGTCTCCAATCTGACATATATCTCGTTGAAGCCTGTTTAGTTGCTCCAAGCAATCAATCGCGAGATAACCATGATGCAGCGAAGTATCGATCAGAAATTTTGGCTCTGTACAGCGTTCTGGATCAACGATAAAATCTGGGAAGGATGCATGCATCACTTGGACTGCCCCGGGGTCCGAAGGAATGATGACGATTGAACGAAGGCGCTGCAAGATGCTTGCAACAGGAAAACCTGTGCTCGTATTGTTGCTGAGCAAAGCTGATATGGCGCTCGCAGAGATAGGGTCACAAAGTACAACAATGCAACCGAGAACTCTTCGCAAGCGGAGTACTGTGTCTGCACGGGATGATGGTGGAAATGCGTTACGCAAGACGGTGAGGTACAGCTGGTCTAGGTGGTGATAAGGAGTTGACTCTCCAGGGATTCGTGTGGCAGAGACTAGGTCACGGAGCTGTCCCCATGGGTTTAAGACATCAGGGTCTTCGATAAATCGAATTGCGGTGGCGGAAAAGATGAACAGTCCATCCGACAGTTGGACAAGTGTGCGGACGTCGTCGTTAGTGAACCAATCCTGTTCCTGGAGGTCCTCGTTGCGAGATCCAACTTGAGTAAGCTCATGTATTAAAAACGTTTTGATGTCATGGTCGACAGATGATCTTGAAATCTCGTGGTGGAAGAACGGACATGTATGTGACCGGAGAGGAGGAGGGAGGGATGGCAGGTGCAGTCTGGGCTCGGGTCGACTCGTGAGGAAAAGGGAGAACGGAAGCTTGTCAATGTGGGCCGAGAGAACAGAGACAATGAATGAGGTCGCGTTGTCGTCTTTGCACTCATCGAGCGCATCTAACACGATGACGGCAGGTGATGGAAATGCCTTGACCCGCTATGACCGACTTTTGGATTGGTTCGATGACGAGCTTTTGCAATTGGTTTGATGGATCAGAGAACCAAATATCTGGATTAGCTGCGACCGCGTCTTGCATAAAACACGCGAGTGGTTGGTGGAATGTCGTGCCCAGTTGGTGAGCAATTGAGCTGAATACAAGCTTTGGATGGTTTCGCTCAGCATCGTCACTTGAGAAGAAGAAACTCGCGGCAAGCCAACTGTTCTTGGCACAGTGCTCGGCAACACTCTGTGCGATAGTGGACTTTCCGGTACCGGCACCACCAGACAACCAGAAGATGCGGCGCCTGTTTGGACTGACGTCAATAGGAAGCATCGGATCGTCCAAAGGAGTGACGGTGCGTTGTTCTTGTATAGCCATTGTTGAGTCGTTAATCCATTGGTAGATATTCTCGAGCAGGCTTTCGCGTGTGTGTTCCAAACAAGCATGTCTCTTTCCCTCATCGGAACAATCATAACGTGCCTTCCGAGCTCGATGAAAGTTGGACAGTTCATCGTGAACTAAAATAAATAAATCAATAAATTTCAGGGCGCTGCAACACGTTTTCTCACTTCGGATATCGTGTAACGCTTGCTGCGTGACCTGTTAGCTACTGAAGATCTTTAATTGGCGTAAGATAAACGTACCACCCCATCGGGAACACGACTAATCTCACGCTGCATTTCCTGGGCAATTCAGATGAACGAGACATGTCTGGAATGTCTGAGAATAACGCACAGTGCCTTCAATTCGAACCCTCTTGGCGGCTTCAACCTGTACTCATATCAGAACTGTTAAATATGTATGACAAGGAACGGAAGACTTGCAAGAAAATCTTCGATGAGGGCCGTGATTGCTTGGACACGACTCTGAATGGAGGCGGCATCTTCTCTGCTACGAAATAATCTGGTTTTCTTTCCACGCGATTGGATCTTTTGCAGGTAATTCGCGATTGTTTCAAGAGACCTGGATTAGGAATAGTTGCAACAAAATTCTCAGACTCGGAAGCAAGGAAAGAGTTACTTGGAAAAATCAGTGACGAAATCGATAACAGATGTCTGAATGTCTTGTTTTCCTTTGAGTGGCCTGAAAATAGATTGTTCGAGGCGCTTTATACGTTGCATCAGTTGATTAATGTCGTCGACGTTGTTCGTCATGGCCTGGAGTATCGTCCTATTAAATCATTTCTGGCATATCGGAGCCGGAAAGATTACCTGTACGATGTCAACGACTTGGAGGAGCCTACCGAGAGTTCCCTTGATAATGGATCCTGCTGGAGGGGGGATCGCATCTGCGGTCTCTTTGAGGACGGAGAGTGAGAGGCTTAACCCGGCGACGGCAGTGGTGCGTGCATCTTCTGCTCTCCCTTTTTCAGCACGTTTATGAGAGCGAGAGAAAAGGCCTTTCGACATAGGATCTTATGGTAGTGGTGGTAGTGGGTTCGACAACAAGAGGTGAATGCGGTGCAATATCAGATCAAGCCGGCGATAGCCGTAAGATGTGGTGGATTCAATCACGTGGGCCCTGACTTGAGGTGGCCACAACTAGCTCATCTTGGTCGAAATTGAGTTGCCCGGATTGCCATTTGAGAGTCTGAAACTTGTGAATCAACTTTATTTCGACGGCCTAGGGAAAGCTCAATATGGTGATTTGAGATTAAAAAAGTACCAAGTGTATATGTATATGTTTCTCCCCTCCTTTACAACGCCTCGTGCTGCTCGATCTGGTCTATAGGCCAGAGCCATGAGAGTATTGCCGAAGCTGGACTCACTTTCTCTGATCAGATACCTGAGTTGTAACAAGCAAAAGCATCACTAGGGGAGTGGGGGTTGTTCGTGTTCTAGTGATCACCCACAGTTCTGGTTCACCGTCTTGGAAACGGACAACAGGACGTGTTCACGTTTTTACTGTTGTGCGACCACATGACCCCACATTGGACATTCTCCTTTGTCACTCTCCGTGTCTCGTTTCTCTTCATCTCATATTTGTGGCAAAAAATCTCATCAAACGAGTGCAGAGATGGAAAGGGGGCGGAGACAATGTTTCCGGCATGTCCTCTATCCTTTCGAGCTATTCGATGTCATGTGGAGAGAGAGGTGGAAGAGAGGGCCACAGAAGAGTCGCCTGAGAAGGTGAAGAGGTGGAGGAAAACGAAATTAAGAACGTGGAGAAGAGGTGGGTTTTGAGGCAGCCAGAGGCAAGTACGTATGCGCAACACCTTATGTTGCCTCTTGGTCTTGGGATGAGTCCTCTGGGGAATAAATTTATTGTTTTTTATTTCATTTTCAGAGATCTGTATCACCTAGCTTTCGTCCCAAGCCAATGATGCGATTGATTCACACAGCACATGTCGATATCTTTTAGTCTGCATTACTCTGTAAAACAGGCGACCCACAGCAGAACACTTCAGAACCCCTGATCCTAGCCAAATCCTATCTACAGTTGCTCATAGTGCAAAAGGATGGGGTGCGTTTGAGTTTGTGGAATGAACAATTCACTCGGGGATGGGGGGGGCTTGATCTCATTCTTCTCGCTCCTATCAAGTTCAGCAGGTTGATGGTTTACCAGGCTGCGACGGGATACACCAGGATCTGTGGGCTACCGATAAAATCGCCACTTGCCTTGTCGGTAATACTTGGACAAGGATCCTGGAAGCATAAAGATATAAGATGCGACTGACTGAACCACCTCCCGCAACGAGGTAATCCTAATTGAGGTGCACAATCACATCATCAGCTCGCTTGCATGGAACACAGTGTGGTGATGGTGCCTGCTGTTCCATTTTTCATCATGTGCGCGGTGCATAAAGTGGCGTCGATTTATGAAACGGGAATAACTTACCAGCACCCTGATTACTGTCGCGGGCACCAGGTGCGCGCCTATCACCCATCGCCATCGTGGCATTCGTCATTCAATGGGATCCCACCTTCCACGCCCAGAATGGACCTGAACAAACGGGGAAGGGAAGGTTTGCACCAAGTGAACGTGAGCGAGGGACAACCTGGTAATGGGTGGGATTCAGGTGCAGGAGGATTGGCAAGGCAAGCATGAAAGTCGGACTTACCGAGTGGGTCCGACAACTCAGTGCTCCTGCACCGGTCCACATGCCAATGACACCCATAGCCGAGCCGAGTCCGCCCAGCTGCACGCCTTCGCTGGACCACTGGACCTGCCCGTCCTCATGGAATGATATCTGAAATATAAATTAACAGCGCAGGAGGGGCCGTCAGTCGCTCCTTTCCTGTAAATACCTTTCCCGTAAATACAGATAAGGGGAGGGGATACACATGAGAGTCCAGCGAACATCGCCAGACGAGACCATTTCGACCGTCCCGCACACGCGTGTGAGATCCGGTGGGGTCGCTGTGGTATGCCAGTCGCCCGCGACGTGGAATCATCGGTCGCCCGGGCCACTGCGGCGGCGCGCGGGAGTAGTGCTTGATGCGCAACATGAGCGGGATGATCCGCATCACCTCAGTAAAGTGATGGGTTGCAGAGCCGCTTTTCCAGAGGTTGAGCCTGTAGTCAAGTTGTTAGAGTGGGAATGATTTGGAATGGGTAAGGAGATAGGGGGCACACGTTATTGCCTGATGGAGAAAATGTGAATTTGGTAGTTAGGGAATGGGTATATGTGGGCCTAGTCACGCAACGCACCGAGTAAATCACAATAATCCAACCAGGAAACACATCGTCTATCAGCGCCCAAATCCGTTTCAACATGGAGCAAGAACAGGTCCTGTGACGCACCTCCACTGTCCCTCCACACCGGCCCAGTCCCATCCCTCCCCATTGTTGAACACAGGCTCGCCTGCTACCACCTTGGGTGTCACAGGGGGGAATCCGGGTGAAGAACGAGGAGCGCACGGAGCACGCCCTGGTGATGGCGCACGAGCAGATCGCGGAGGTTGAGCTCAATCACCTGGCGTGCAGCCGCAATCGACGCCCAGTCGAAGCATAGGTGGTCACCGGGAATCTCGGCCCCGGACATCGGCCCCCCACCGTACGAGGTGGTTGCAGCGATTGCTGAGGGTGGAGAAGAGGTAGATGCGTTGCCACCTCGGACGGACGAGGATGAGGAAGAACCATCGACGTCCCCATCGTCTCACTCGCCATGATAGTTGTTCTCACTGTCGTCATCAAAAAAACAAGAGTCATTGCCGTCGAAGTCGGAGCCATCCACCGCACCCGCGAGCGCTCTCAGAAAAAAGTTGGTATCTGGCATCGCTGGGACTGGTGGAGCGACGGTCAATGGCGATCCTGTGGTGTCCTCTCTCTCAAGGGTGCTAGAACCTGGGTCCGGAGTGGCCGGAGAAGAGGAAGCATCATGAGTGTTGAGAGGCAGGAAGGGCCCAAAGGCACGGGAGGGGTGGAGGTACGCCATGTTGTAAACGCGGACGCGTGCCAAGCGGCCAACACCGTCCAGTGGTGTTGTAGCAGGTGTTGCCGTAGTACCGAGTATATCATCGCCATTATCCTTTCTTCATCACTCTTGCTTGTACTCCCATCCTTAGGCTAGGGCACAAAGTCTGAATCGTTATCGTCCGACGATAGATCGTCGGCATCCTGAACCCCGCTGAGATATCAAGTTCATCACAATCACCATCGCCCCCTTGTCTTCAATCACTGATGTGGATTTTTTTTTCTAAGGCCACAGGTGACACCCCCGCAGCCGTCGGCATCGGCATCGGGAGTTAGGGGAGAGATGAGCTCCGGATTATGCGGCGGCTCGGCAGCGCTGTTACTAAAGGTGTCATCAAACCAACCTATGCCACGAGTTTTTCCAGCAGTCCATCCCACTTGACGGACCCCTTCTGGACGTCGACGTTGCTGTTCTCGTCAAACGCGGAGAGACATGCCATCAACACGCGGAGTAGGCCGTGCGCAAAAACGTGCGCAAGCCAGGTGGTGTTGCGCTCATGATGAAGGTTTGGTGTGCATGCGCAGCAATGAAGAGCAGATTGGGTGTGGGTGTGGAGGGCTGCACGTCTGAAAGTGTGCAGGCAACCAAATGCAATCCACAAAAGCAGGTTGTGACGCAACCACGTGATATACAAATAGAGACAAACAACCTCTAATGGGTTGAAGACAGACATTCATGTCGACGTTGCGGCTCTCATTTTTGTGCACACCGCTGCTCAAGCAGCACATCCTTCACACCCTGTCCATGGCAAGTGAGGAGCTCGCCTCACTCAAGCTGATTATCGCGCAGGCTTGCGACCAGTGGGATCACCAGGTACGTCCTCCGCCATGCCATACATGTGTGCACGACCCATCAAATGCTCACCTTCCCCCCCGGCCTCTGCAGCGTCGATTACACTATGCTCAACAAGCACAAGCCGCTGCGGGCAGGGGCACCTTCCCGAGCGGTCATTACCCCCAGTCCGTTGCCGTCTCGCCCACCGCATATCAGCCTCTCCCGCCATCGCCCCAGTTTCATCAGTGCCTCCACCCTCTGCCAGTACCTCAGCCGCGCACACCATCATTCCCACCTCCCGTCACTTCATTCTCCGCCGCCATCTTCGACTGGCCAGCCGTCATCGCTTCGGCCCCATGTGCCCTTGCCATCCCAGCATCGCCCGCCTTCGCCATTGCCACCACCTCGTCTGCCCCCGCTGCCGTAGCCTCAGCTGCAGCATCGCCTATTGCCACCATCCCCGTCTCTGCCCTGCCAGCTCCTGTGCCCTCACTGTCGCCTGCCGCGGCCATTGCCTTAGATCCACACCCAACCGCCGTCTTTGCCTCGTCCGCTGCCATCCTGGCCCCAGTAGCCGTCACCATTGTCTCGTCTGCCATCGCCGTTTCAGCCCCAGTCGTCTCAGTCTCAGCCGCCGCCTCAGTTTCATCAATCTTGCCAGTCGCCCCTGTCTTCATCTCCTCCATCTCTGCCATGCCTTCACCCCCTGCTGTCTCAGTCTCAGCCGCCGCCACCATGCCCCAGTCTTGTCAGCCGCCTCTGTCACCCCTACCACTACTGTCTCGCGCCCTACCGTCCCCGTAGTCTCAACCTCAGCCTTCGATGTCTTAGCACCACACGCCGCCGCCTCCACCACAGTCTCACTAGCCACCACCACCGCGCCCTCGTCACCCACAGCCTCCGTCGCCCATGCAGCTCCCATCTCACGCTCTGCTGCACCCATAACCTCAGCCTCGCCCACCAACATCTTAGCGGCGCCTGCCACCTCAGGCCCAGCTCAGTTACCCGCCACTGCCGCACCCACAGTCTTGCTAGCTGTTGCCCTTATTGCCTTTGTCTCACGCCCTGCCGCCCCTGTTGCCCCAGCCTCGTCCATCAGCGTTCCAGCACCGCCTGCCTTGGTCATCTCGCCATCGGTCCCAGTCTCAGTTCTGCCAGCCGCCTCTGTCGCCTCTGCCACTCCCGTCTCGCGCTCTGCCGCCACTCTGAAAGTCTCAGTATTGCCTGCTGCAGTACTCTCAGCTTCACCACCTTGTCTTTGTCGCCCCCAACGTTGTCGTCTCTGCGTCGCACACTGTCGCCCCTGCACCCATCATCGCTGCCTCGCCCGTCGCCTCTGTTCGGAGAACCACAGTCTTAGCCACACACACTGCCTCGCCGGCCTCACCTGCCCCAGCCATCTCAGTTCCACATGCTGCCGTCTCTGTCCGCTTCCGTTGTCGCCCCCACTCCGTCCGTCTCCGCCATTGCCCCAGCTCCATTCACCGCCGCCTTCTCAGTCTCACTCCCAGCCTTCGTCTCAGCGCCCGCCGCATTAGTTTCAGAATCATGCGACACCAGCACCGCCGCGCCGTTGCCAACCCCCAGTCACCAGCACCACCCCAGAAGACCAAGAAGGCCCCGGCCACGAATTTAGCCATAACACCCCACGGAAGGAGCAGCAGCCGCCACTACGCCGTCGTCACAGGAGGAGCTGCCAACGCCAATGGCACACCGCACGCCACCTCCCACATTGCCTCCCCGCCCATTCACACGCTCTCGCCCACGTCTGCTGCCGCCACCTGCAGTGGAGACGACTCCGCCTCCGCCGCCGCAAGATGACAAACGCCACCCCCGCGCAAGCCACTCCCACGCAGCTGCCATCTCGTCACCGCCGCCCTCGTCTCCATCGCCTTCCGTTTCCCATCGCCCTCGCCTCCTCCGTCGTCGCCATCGCCAATCGCTGCCTTCGCGCCTTCCACAGCCATCGCCGCGACCGCCGCCACAACTCAGACGTGAAAGGCTCAAAATGCTTGCATTCAGACGTTTGACTGAGGACAGCCAAGATTTCAAGCTCCCGGGAGGTGTAAGGTAGCCATGTCGCTGGCCTCGGAATCATGTGCGGAAATGTGATGTTCCACCATGACTGACGCCTCCTCTCCCTTGACTCAGCTCCCTCCTCTACCTTGCCATCAACCGCACACGCACGCCACCTCCCTTGCACCCAACGTCAAGCCCTTGCCACTGACCATGCGTACGCGACACGCTCGCAAGACACGATCGCGTTCCAGGTCGTTCGCCACCACCTCGACCGCCTCGCCCGGCCTTGAACTCCCTTTCACCATCTCAAACTCCTTTCACCATTTCCTCTCCCTTTCATGCCTTTCATCTCTAGTACCTCCTTTCTTGTATATAAAACACCCTAGCTACTCTGTAGTAGGATAGTCGACTCAGAATAATAAGATTCCCCTGCTTCCATCTATCTGCCTCTGTGAAGAACTCAAATGACTGCACACATGCCCACTTGCTCCTCTCTCCCCCTCTCCTCTCTCTTCTCTTGGGACTGGTCAGCCCCACACTTCCTCACTCAAGCGTCCCCGACACGCTTCACAGCGGTGGCGATGACGATGTCACTGTCACAGCAGCAACCTCAACGTGATGGCCATGACCACAACCGCGACCATGGAATGGCACAAGCAGCCAACACAAGTCTTCCCGCGTGCAGTCATTCTCGCACGTTAACCAGACCAGGTGCATTCATTTTTCATGGGTTCTCATCCTATCTCGCCTCCCCTTTCCTCCTTCCTCCAGATGATGATATTTGATATCTACATGACAGTTTACTTCTATGTTCCATGTTATGCACAAGACAGCTTGTATATTGTATTCTATGTACTAAAAAACTGGGTTCCTGCTGTCCAACACCCAAACTGAACTCCAACACAGTAAAATTGCCTTCATTTGTTTGCTGTTTATTTTCTCCATGTGATGCGTCACATCACATGTGGCGTTCCTTGCAAAGGGCATTGACGAATTTTGGCGTTGTTTGCATATCATGTGGTTGCGTCACAACCTGTAACTTACCGTACTGGCAACTGTACCGTACACTTCCACTACCCTGACGGTACGGTACGGGATACCGTATTACGGTAGCCATAAACCGTATATGTACGGATATGGTCGCATCAGCAAACCACAAAAAAAATTCCCGGGTTTTTGTTGGTTTCTGCTGGTTTCCCAGTTTCCGGAAACCGAAAACCCAGAAACTGGGAAACCTGGTAGACATCATGAAGCACACTGGAAAACAATTCAAGTTTTCTATGGTCACATCAACCGTCTGAGTGAGCGACGCTGGCACCTTGCACTGGAATGTGCAGACAACGATGGTGACGATGAATCCCTTCATCGTGCTGATGCCTCAATGATATCTGCATTCCATGCTGATCTGTATATACCTGAGAGTCCCCTCAAGGCTTAGATCCATACCAGCTTGAATCAACTTCCAATTACAAGTAGAAACAACATATACCCTATTTCTGACCATTTTCAGTGATTTTTTTCCTACTATACTATAGTTCTACCAGTTTCCATACTTTCGACAGGTTTCTGTTAGTTTCTTAGGTTTCCATGAAAGATACTCTCAGGCTGTTTCCGGGAAACCAGACATGGGTTTCCCAGTCTCCCGGTTTCCTGGTTTCCGCTGGTTTTTTTTGGTTTCCTGAGGTGAGAAACCAACAGAAACTAAAATCCATCTTTACTGATGTGGCAGCCCCTAGTTCCGAGTAAGAACGGTCCTCAAAGAGTAAGGTTCCGGATCTCTTGCTATCCATCATGCACAATTGGAGTTGCGTGACTTGCGTCGGAGGGAACGTCTCCCAGAGGTCGTCATCTGGATCCAAGAGGTTCTTGGCGGCCATGGACAATCTGTCTGTGGTCTTGTCCACGAAAATGAAACAGAATACGATATGCGCAGTCCAGGGCTGGTGGTATATAGAGTTCAACTTCTCTGGGTAGTTTTAATGGTAGATGTGGATTGAGGTACCGAGAGCACTCACTCTGGAGGAGGTGTAGCGCGCCACCACGGGCACACGGAGTCCGTGTGGTTTTGATCCGAGGGCGGGTACGGACCCAGGGCAGAGCCGTCCCTCAGACATGAACGCCGGACGTTTCGCACCCACGAAGGGAAGTCGAGGGCGAAAGTGTTGCGCAGCATAGAGCACAGCTAACAGGCCAAGCAACCCACCTTAGAGGTTGGGCTAAATGCTCAAGTGATATTGGGGTGTAGAGCAATGTGTATACTCATCTACATGTATGGTATTTATACCTCTATGACCCAGGGCAGTTCCTAAGTCCAAAAGAGGTGACTACAGGTGTCCACTATATCGCGCATTAAGTAACGCGTGATGTGGAAATGTTCTAGACGCAGCATAAGGCTGCATCTTGTGATAGATAGCGTAGTATGCGTAACCCTATTGCCATAAGCGCATATACTAAAGTTCTGTCCAACACGTAACATCTATGAGCGGATCTTGAACCTTGTATGAAGGTCTTCGCCTTCTTTGATCCGTTCGGGTTCCGGTTCAACAGAAAGAGA
The DNA here is from genome assembly GCA_025769875.1 of Russula earlei. Taxonomy (NCBI): domain Eukaryota; kingdom Fungi; phylum Basidiomycota; class Agaricomycetes; order Russulales; family Russulaceae; genus Russula; species Russula earlei. The sequence continues at coordinate 15,106 of JAGFNK010000421.1, forward strand.
GCCGAGGGCGTATGTACGTATACACGGTTTTGAAGGAGAAGAGAAGGAGTTCGCGCGAACGTTGAGCGAGGAGATGTTTTTACTGGCAGATGAAGAGATTCATCAGTAAAGATGGATTTTAGTTTCCATTGGTTTCTCACCTCAGGAAACCGAAAAAAACCAGCAGAAACCAGGAAACCAGGAGACTGGGAAACCCATGTCTGGTTTCCCGGAAACAACCTGAGAGTATCTTTCATGGAAACCTAAGAAACTAACAGAAACCTGTCGAAAGTATGGAAACTGGTAGAACTATAGTATAGTAGGAAAAAAATCACTGAAAATGGTCAGAAATAGGGTATATGTTGTTTCTACTTGTAATTGGAAGTCGATTCAAGCTGGTATGGATCTAAGCCTTGAGGGGACTCTCAGGTATATACAGATCAGCATGGAATGCAGATATCATCAAGGCATCAGCACAATGAAGGGATTCATCGTCACCATTGTTTGTCTGCATATTCCAGTGCAAGGTGCCAGCGTCACTCACTCAGATGGTCGATGTGACCATAGAAAACTTGAATTGTTTTCCAGTGTGCTTCATGATGTCTACCAGGTTTCCCAGTTTCTGGGTTTTCGGTTCCGGAAACTGGGAAACCAGCAGAAAACCAACAAAAACCCAGGAATTTTTTTGTGGTTTGCTGATGTTAACGCGAGAGCGGAAGACTGCACAGAACAGAACTGATATTCGAGACAGTAGCTACTGTCTTTATATATTGTAGGAAGGACGAGCGGGAAGTTGGGTAATCAAAGGAGCAAAGGGCGCCGAATGCGAGACGAAACGAACCAAGAGTAGGTGAGTATGACGTCGCGACGGAACGCGAACCAGAACCGATGCGTAAGACAATCTACGCTAATCGGAACGAGGCAAGTGTTAGCGAAATCGGAGAGTAAGTAAACGAAGCGGGATGGGAACTCATAGCAGTACAGTATATCAGCCAAGAGCGTACCAAAAACCTATTCCTCCGACTCCGAGTCCACGAGCGCGGGGGTGGTGCGACGATGACGAAGGGGGGTGAGACGCTATGGGCAGCGAGCCCTCGGGTAGAGCGGTGATGACGACGACGAACGCGTCATACTGGTCCGTGCGTAGACGCATGGCGGAGGTGAGGACGATAGTCTATGGACGATGACGAAGGGGCGCGAGTGGGATGAAAGGGAGTCGACGACGGGCGAAAGCATAATGACGAAAGGACGGGGAGTATGACGCAGACAGAGCAGACTAGTGGCGCAGGGGATGGATGAAGACAAAAGAGGGCGAGGCGCGGGTGAACGGCGATGATGTCGTGCCGTAGGTCGATGCTTGGAGGAGCCGAGCTTCGACTCCAAGACCGACGAGGGAGGCGTTGAGCAACGAGGCGAGTGACGTCGGAGGCGATCGAGCTGAGCCGTTGTCGCCATTGTCGCTGTTCCTGGGCGTAGAGTGGGCGACGCGAGGGAATGACGTCGAAAGGGGAACGCGAGATGGAAGGGGAAAGGAGTGACGATAGTTGGAGGAGGAGGGGAGACGAAGGGATGAAAGACGAAGGGGAAAGGGACGCGCAGGAGGTGCAGGGGTGCGGGTACAAGTCATATGAGTTTCCGGGCCAGCGGGGTCACACACCTTACAGGGGCATAGATGTGACGATGCCCATTGCCATCCTCTTTACCTCGCGAACAACTAGCTGGAACACAACATCGCTAGCATTGGCATATTTGGCAATGGTTACATGATCGCAGTTTAACAGGAATGGGTGGTTCGTCCGCAATAGTGGCAGACCTTTGATCGACGACCTATAGGAACGATTGGCCGATATTCGGTGGCTCGTGAATCATTCAAAACTCACCAGTCCGAGATCAGTCGAGAACGGCTAAGTCCCAAATTCAGTCGAAATGTGCATTCACGCTGAAATACCCGGAGACGTACCCCAGGCAATTTCATCGACAACTGTTCACAGAAGCTGGCAATCTTCAGTTCCGAATGAAATTCTTTGAAGCTGTGAGCTAGGTCCATCAAGCTAGGTGAATCCTTTTGAATACCAGACAGTAGCTGGTTCGTATTGGCACGAAACGAGATTCTGGTAATATTGACAAGAACTTGTGCTATATCGGCGTGTGCGCTGCCTCCATGTGGTGTTCCTAGGAAAATCACACCTAGTGCGACGTCCCGTAGGGTGGAATATACTCTTTCGTTTCTGATAAATACCAACGCCTGTAGCAAAATACGCATCTCTCGAATCGGTTGGCCAATATTTACACACCTGTTTGAGTACCAATCCTCCTAAGCTATGACAGATGAAAATCACACGACGTTTTTGCTAGAAGTGACGATGTGAACGAGTGAACGAACGAGAGGAATCAAGAAATAAAAAGTTGCCTTTACAATTTCCGCCAAGCCTTGCAGGAACTTAATGAAGAGTCTGGCGTGTTCCTGGATCCGGGACCTAGAAGCATCTTCTATGACATTCGCGTTATATCCATAGAGCAACACCCGAGCATCCGGTACTTGTGCGGGCAAAAGATCGCGAAGCCACATGACACCGTCGTCAACTGTCCAACTGTTGAACGCGTGTCCATTTAATCCATGAATCGCAATAATACTGTCATCAAATCGCCCTCAGCTTGACCTGGGAATGAAATAGTTTTATAAACATACTCTAACTTGCTATCATCGCCACCGGCAATTACCGTGAGACCGTGAAAGTGAGTGTCTATTGCGACCCTCCGAGTCGATTCTACAGGGAAGGCGTTTCCCTCCGACAAAGAGAACTCATCAACCTCCAGCAGCTTCTGTACTTCACTCATGTTCCGTAGTGTGATAGTTCCAGTCATCGTCTTGGAGTTGTCGGGGCTAAGTTCAAGACTTGATGATAGGACGACTTCTTGAGAGAAGCCCAGGAAGACCTGCACAAGGTTATCTGGGGTCATCCAGTTAGGAAAGTTCATGTTCAGACACTTCCTCAAGAGTTGGCGTTTATGAGTGTCCAAGGGGATATTTTGCATTCGGATCGTAGTCATATTGGAGGTAACGTATCCCTCCCTTGATCACGGTTGATGAGAGATCGGAAAGTCGTGATCCGAGTGAGGCCGGATTTTGCCCGCTTCTTAAAGCAGTGATCTTCACTAACAGCCTGCATAGAAATCAGGGTTCATATTAAGCTGCAGATGTCCCCTCGCAGTGGAAGATAACAGCCAAAGCGCGTTGTAAGAAGACGCACCGCCTGACAACTCAATTGATCAGGGAAGATAAGACGAAGACCGGCGAACTTGTTTTATTAGACTTTAGGCTCTAGGGGCTCAGCTAGGTCAAGTAGGTAGGGGACGCATCAAAGAAGAGGGATGGAGGAATAGGTGAGAGACGCTGGTGGGGCGTCTGGGGAAAGTCGACCACGAGACTCGTCCGTCCATGACAATAATGCGCTGGGTTTCCTCGTCTGCCAGCTCTGCCCCTTGTCATACACCTAGACCGGTCACATATCGTACCCTTCACCTGCTCCCACTGTGGCCTCCCGTCCAGCCACACGAACTCAACGCGCCCCGGATAGGCTCGCTACAAACTGCTGCCCCAGTGAGGCTGGATTTGAGTTGACCTGAGACCCCCATCTTCCCTGTAGCCCCCCTGTTTAGGTTGCCTCAGCAAGCCCCTCCACCCTTGCAACTAGCGCGACCGCAATCGCAGCTATTCCAGCCCACCTCAGCCTTTACACCCTTCGCCTCGCTCACTAGTCCGTACCTCCCACCACCGACCGCATCCACATGCACGCCAGCCTGCTCCGTCCTCGCAACCTTGCCAACTTCGTTCGCCATCCCATTCTCCTCTACCACCATCACACCCCTGCGCGCTGTCGTCTCGTTCCCCCACACCTGCCACCGGCTTGTCAATATCGCCTGTAGCAGCCACGGCCTTCACCATCACTCCCACGGGCGCCGCCTCATCGCCCACACGCCCCCTTGGTAGTCAGTACTGCCCGCCGCAGCACCAACGCGCCATGTCATCGCATTCCAACGTCTCTGCCTATTCCCGCCGAGTGCCGAGGCCCAACGGCTGCCCCTTCTGCGCCCAACCCGGCCATGTTGTAAACGCGGACGCGCGCTAAGCGCTGTCTTGACACTGCAAGAGCCGCAGGGCCATCCTCTCTCTACAATTGCAACAGCAGCAGGCTCAGCAAACTCGAGGCTCAGGATCCACACAGCACAATTCCGATCCCATACCCGGCCGTGGCTGCGCAGCTACCCGTGAAGCCTACCCTCGATCCAACCCTCAATCCAGAACGCATCGAACCGAGTCTACTAGCGGTGCCTAAGATACCGATCGATCTGCGCAGCGCGAGCAGCCTAACCCCACCGCCTCAAATATAGCGGGTACCGTTCGCGCACTCGCAATTACGATCACCGCAACGGCCCCAGGCGCGAGTACGACTACGATCGCGGGCGCGGGTACTAGCGCCGTGGGCGCTCCCGTTCTCGGTCCTGGTCTCGTTCTCATTCCTGATCATGGTCCCGGTCGCACTCCCGATCTCACCCGAGTAACCACCGGTCCTCCCACTAGTGTTCTTGGGACAGAGAAAGAGACTATGGCTACCACAGCACGGGTAGTGTGCATAGCGGGCGTGATTGGAACGCTTGCCCTGGTCGTGTTGGTGCTGGTGGGGGTGATGCTGTCGACAGAATGGGAGAGCGGTCCCGGGCCAGGTAATGACTCTGTCGGGAGAGCCAGCAGTCCTTGGTACCCGTCTCGAAAATTTTGATTTTACGCGCGAATAGACAAGGCGAGAGCGTGAATACGAGGAATGCTTGTTTGAGTGCAAGGTGTCTGGCGATGCTCCTCCTGGGCAGTGGTGGCTGTGATGGACCCGGACCTGGACAACGGCAGTTGGTTCATGGCGGTGGGGGAGCGTTTTGAGATGAGTCTCGTTCGTGTGTGAGTGACAGAGGTGAATGCGTCATGCAGTCCATGCAAAGCAGCGTGATGACGGCGAGGACCGGAGACGTCGAAAGGTGGTCGACGAGGGGCGAGAAGAGTGAAAAGAAAGTGGCGCGCCAGATCGATATGCTAGAGTTCCTGAGACTGGATGAGGGCAGAGGAGAGTAGAGGACAGTGAGCAAACAGATGAACTTGAGGCAGGCTAGGAGAAGGCTGCTGAGAACTACTTGCACTCAAGAGAAGTAGCTAAGGAGAATAAAATACAAGAGGAAAGGAGAGGGCATAAAAGATATTCGAGAGTGAGCGAGACTGAAACACGAGGACAAGACAAAGAGGAATCGAGCTCGCACCCACGACATCACTGCATACTACCTAAACCCTACAACCGATCTTGAGGACAGAGCAACGTGGCGAGGGAGGCATTGGCGAGGCGCGCTAAGGGCTGCGAGCCCTCGCGTGCGGCAGTGATGACGTTGAGGTGAGTGTGACGTGGCGCGGGTTTTGAGGAAAGGATCGCGGACAGGCGGTGACGGAGAACGCGAGACCGAGCGCGTGGCCCGCGGTGCGTGATCCGAAGCCAGCCAGGAAGAACGTCTGACGGGAATGACGAGGCATGCAAGATGAAAGGATTGGGTGGGGGGCGAGGAGGTCGGGTGACCAGCACGAGGCGGATGGACAAGACGAATGAAAGGAGAGACTGCAAGGAGGGCTGAGATGGCTGGTGACAGCCGAATACCAACTGTTTGGCCGACAGGCGGGCTTGACGCGCTTAACGTCGGCCACGACTACATACAAGTGATACACGTTCGGAGAGCTGACATTTTAATACTTGTCGTGAATGATAAAGCAAGTCGTCTCTTCGTCACGAGGCAACGCGACAGTAACGTCCTTCGACACGTCGGCGATCTGGACTTCGTCCGCTCCCCACAGGATGTAACACGCCTCCTTCCAACTTTTCCCCACTGGCTTCCTAACCAGACGAGTGTCGATCGAATAGACGGCTTCGCCTTGGCCGTCCCAATAAAATGCAAACTTGGTGAAGTTGTGACTGAATGAGATCAAATAGCGCGTGATGCCTTCGTTGTTCGTAGCGGTGCCGCCGACGGTTGACGGAGCGCCTACGTTGCTTCCATGGGTGAAGAGGTAGAGACGACCGGGGCCCCGGGTGGTAACATTCACGGATTTGCCTCCGACAAAAATCATGGTGGATCTGTATGTGGGACGATCTGTTCCGCGCCAAACAAGATGAAAGATGAGCATTTCCCTTACCAGGTGCTTCAAGGTCGGGTCGTTTAGCGTGTGAATGATATGTGTACAAGATTGTTGCTCCTACAAGACTACGGTTTTATATACAACAGATCTGCTTCTGGGACATTCTAGAAAAGCCGTCATCTGATTGCGAGCCAGAAAGATTTCGAGAATTCTTTCCTCTCGGCCTCTGCCTTTGCGCCCACGTGCAGGCGGTATTACCGCCGTCCGGATAGGCTAGACGTCCCGGTGCGACGCCATCCGGTCACAGTGCCTTGGGTCTCGTCGATATGTTGGAGATTGCCCAGCCGAATGGCGAGTTGCGCTGCCTCGAGGTGCGAAGCGGAGTCGACATGTAGTGATCTCACCAATCTAGTCTGTGCCACGTATAATAAATACATCCCCAATGGGGATCCCCCCTACAAAGCTTGGGCGCTGTCACGTACTTCTCACCCCTCGCCGGTGTCCATGTATCGACCATGCAGCTTGGTGCGATGATCATTGGTGATAAGTGGCAAGATCTTGGGCTTGATAAGTTCTCTTTCATCCGCCAATTGAACCGTGAAAAGGTAGGTGGCTTATGTAAGCGTAGGCAGGGTAAGCCCAGGGCTATCCCTCATTGGCTAACAGGCAACCACCCCAAGAATACTCCAGCAATCAATGTCAGTGCTGGTGCTTATGTTAGCCACTTGAGGCGAGGTATTGGTTGACATGGATAAGGCTCACCCTCACCATGAACTGACCTACCTCTCCCCCCAAACTCATGTTTCCATAAAAGGAAATTCTTACAAATCTTATGCATGTACTATACCATGTTGAGAGTGAGAATAAATATTGAAAACAAACCTCTTTGAAACTACAACATAGATAGCCAAGGACTTTATGAATGCAGAAGACCTGTTCCATGCTTTACATGTTCAATTCAAAGCCAGTGCACTTGTCAACTTCCATGGCACCTACTCAATTGAAGAAGATGATCTCATAGAACCAAAAGAACATACACACATACTTGCTGAGGAACTCTGGAAGGTTACTGGTTACAGGTTTACATGAGTTACTTTACTGAAGCATCATGAAAAGCAGACTTACCAACTTGAAAGTGTTCATGACAATCAACCATTGAAAGGAGAGGAGGCCATTGTAAGTCTTTGCCTTTTAGTGATGGATTGGATGATCAAGAATTACTATAAAAGGCAATCGTGTCAGCAAGACAATTGGTTTCAGAACTCATTGTTAAACAATTTAGTTCAAGAGTGAGGGGAGAGCTTGGAGACAAGTTGATAGATGTCTAAGATGGTGTGGGCAAGGAGGAGAATCCAGAGCAGTACCAGATATCAAAGAGGTATGATTACTGGTAGCATGGAGAAGTAATATAGAGAAGAAGCTGTTGAGATTATCATCAATCAGGTGTGTTACCACCCTGGGATGTTGTGATGTAATCACAGCCCAAACACATTGACACATTGGTTACATGGACCAGGCAACACTGGGCTCAGGTGTGTTGTTGTGCTGGATCACATGGACTGGCTCAGCTCATATGCTGAGATCTGTGTTTGTAGTGAATGCTCAGTCTTATTGTAGAAGACTATATTAAAGAGTGTCCTAACCTGTAGCAAATGCTAAAGGAGTAATTAGTTACATGTGTGAAGTAAATGAGTGTGTGAGTGACCTCAGTCTTATTGTAGAAGACTGAGGGATGAGAAAATTCCATAAAACAAACTATATACATTTCTGCTTGTTTGTCACATGCCATGTGAGCACATGACTGACTCATCATGCTGTGGCTGGCCACAAATCCAACACACCCCCTCAGCCTGCATGGCAAAGTCCCATCTTACTGGAGAACTGTTCATACTTTTCTTGAGCAAGTCCTTTGGTCAAAACATCAGCAGTTTGGTCCTCAGTGGGGATGTACTGAAGGCAAAGCTCCTTGCTTTTGACTTTGTGCTGCAAAAAATGATGTCAGACTTCAATATGCTTGGTCCTGTCATGAAACTTGGGGTTGCATGCAATGGCTATTGCAGACTGGTTGTCCACATGAAGAGTGGTTGGAGAGTGAAGGCTTGTCCCTAGTTCACTCAGCAAGCATCTGAGCCACACTAACTCTTTTGTAGTGTGCATGGCAGTGATATACTCAGCTTCAGTGCTTGAAAGAGCAACTGAGCTTTGTTTTTTCAAACTCCAGCTAATTGCTCCTCCTCCCAGCATGAATACCAAGCCTGATGTGGATTTGTGGTCATTCACATCACTGGCCCAGTCCATGTTGATGAAACCATGCAAAATGGTGCCACCAGGGACTCCTCGTTGAAAGATGAGCTGATGGCTGCTGGTGGCCTGGAGGTATCGGAACACACAATCAAGTGTGCACTGGTGTTCAGTGCCTGGGTTCACAGCATGTTGGCCAAGGGCTGCCACAGTGTATGCAAGATCAGGATGTGTACCAAGCATTGGGTACATAAGTGCACCAATAGCACTTTGGTAGGTTTTAGCATAGATCTCAGGCGAGGTGAGCTTCATTAGGTGCTTGTTCACAAGTGTTGGTGTGCTGATGGGGCACATGTCAGCTTTGCCATACTTCTCTAGGATTTCATTGATATATTTTTCTTGAAAGAGGGCCATTCAACCAGCATTGCAATTCTGCATGATTTGCATGCCCAAGATCCAGGAGATGTCACCAAGGTCAGTCATCTCATAGTGCTGTTTTAGGGCTGATTTATCTTTGTTGATGGTTTCCATAGATTTAGATGCCATTATGATATCATCAACATATAAGGTGATGATGGAGAGGTCTCCATCATGTGTGTGCATGAAGATGGCATGATCAGCCTCTGTGCGTTGGTAACCCATGGAGCCAATGTCTTCATACCAGACATGGCTGCCTTGTTTGGTGCCATACAGGGCTTTGATGAGGTGCAATACCATGCCTTTGGGGATGTCGAAACCAGGTGGGGGTTCCATAAATATTTCTTCTTTTAGTTCCCCATTGAGGTATGCTGATTTAATGTCCATCTGGTGGACTTCTAGGTCACATTCAGCAGCAAGAGCAAGTACAGTATGAAGGGAGGCAAATTTTGCAATGGGCACAAACATTTCATCATAGTCAATCCCTTGACTTGTGTGAAGCCCTGCACTACAACGCAGGCCTTATATTTTTGGGTGGAGCCATTGGGCCCCTGCTTGATGTGGAAGACCCATTTGCTTCCAACAACCTTGTGGTCTTTGGGACATGGGGCAATTTCATATACACCCATGTGCATGAATGAGTGTCTTTCTTCCTCACAAGCCACTTCCCACTTGGCGGTGTCCGGATGTGCCATGGCCTGAGCATAGGTGCATGGGTCATTCATGGTGATGTCTAGGGTTGCATTGGTGTGTTCTGTAGGATGCTTTCATGAGCCATATGAGGTCATGAAGTAGCATGGATCATCATCATGAATTGGTGCATGGAGTGTGCATTTCAGATGGGAAGAGATAGGCTCAGGTGGAGCCAGGGGTTGTATGGTAAGTGTTCCTTTGACTTTGCTTTCACATTCTGATGGAGCTTTGGACAGGGGAGTTCCAGTTTGCAGGGTAATAATAGGTTCATCTGCTGTGTCCATGTCATCTGTGTCATCAGTTTGGATGATAACACGTTCAAAGGATTTGACTGGGCCCCCTTCATCAAAGATTATGTTGTGTGACTCCAGGAAGCAGTGTGAGGTCGATGGATCAGATGGTAAGCTTTGTGGTTTTGGGCATACCCAAGGAATGTGCACACTAAAGATCTGCCTGTGATCTTTTCATCTGCTGCTATCTAATCACACATACTGGTCTATCTTCAAACAGAGGTTGCTGCAGCAGTGGAGGCAGATGTGGCTGCCTTTGCTTGCTCCTTCTTCAATTTCTGGCATTCCTTCACATCATGGCCAGGGATATTGCAGTGCGTGCAAAGTTTAGTCTTATCCTTTTGCTTATTTTTTCCCTTTGCTTTCTTAGCAGCTTTGGCAAAGAATGTGGTGGCACTTGTTCCAGAAGCATTCACTTGGCATTGCTCTTCATTGATGATTTGGGATTTGATGAAATCAGTGGAGATTTTACTGACTGTGGCAAGTGTTCATGAGCAATGGAACAGCCTGTTGAGTTGGGGTTCAATGGGTTCATCCTTGGACAGTGTGCCTCAGAATAACTCCTCTATGAGGTGAGTGATGCTTTGTTCACCAGTGCCTTCATAGCGGGCTGACAGCTTGTCCCAGCATTCTTTGGCTGTTTTGGCATCAAGGACAGAGTTCAGGGGCACATTTTTTAGCGTTAGGCATATTTGAGTGTGTGCCTCACAGTCTCAGTAAAGCCAGTCTTTGGAGCCAGTGGGGTCACTGCTTGGGTTGGGTTTGGTGTAGGTCCCATCAACTACTGTCCAGAGTTCTCGAGTTTTGAGAACTGTTTGGATGCAGAACTTCCAGAACTGGAACTTGGTCCCTTTGTCATTGAGGAAAGGCACATCACAGCAGCATGAGTTGGCCTTTGAGGTAGTTTTCACAGCTCCTGCAGAAGGGGCATTTCCGCTGTTTGGAAGGGATGTACTGGTACTCATCTGCTATGATGTTTTGTTCTTAGTTTTGGGTGTGTTTAGATGTTGACTTGTTTTGTCTAGAGACACTCAGGTCTCATAATCTGTAGCAAATGCTCAGTCTTATTGTAGAAGACTATATTAAAGAGTGTTCTAACCTGTAGCAAATGCTAAAGGAGTAATTAGTTACGTGTGTGAAGTAAATGAGTGTGTGACTGACCTCAGTCTTATTGTAGAAGACTGAGGGATGAGAAAATTCCATAAAACAAACTATATACATTTCTGCTTGTTTGTCATGCACCACATGAGTACATGACTGACTCATCATGCTGTGGCTGGCCATAACTCCAACAGTGTTAGCTACAATGATAAGTTAATTGATGACAATCAGTAGTTAATAACAACTGATCCTTGTATGATCCTTGTTACTGATTGATGGTAGCTACTTACAGTTTACTTAGGGATGTTCTGGAGTACTTAAGAGTGTTGCATTTTGATAGATCACTTCAGTCTTGTCTTACACAATACTGAAGTGAGTACTTACTGTTTCCTATCGTATCTATCATATCTAATCACACATTGTAGATACCTTTTTATAAGTACAACATATTCTACAGTCTTGTCTTACACAATACTGAAATATCTTTTGATAGATCCTAAGGATCTTATCGTTATCACATAACCTGCACCCTCCTTCTTCTACAGGTTATGGGCCCTGGCCTGATCTAAAGTCCAAAGTTGAAGATCAACATACAAGCTCATCATTTTCCCTCAATATATATCTCCCTTATTCAAGAGCCTCTGTTAATCAGAATGACACCCTACTCTCTTGGTCCCTGGAGCTGAAGGATTGACATGTGTGCATGTTTATCACACATCAGGGGTACTGATTTTAATCTTCATTGATCTGGCAACAACTGCTCTGTTAGCCTGGGTTGGCAATTCATGCAATTACCTAATGTTTACACACAGCACCCTTGCATATATGTTTACATTCCCTCCTTGATCTTAATCACTTGCTTGATCATCTTGCTTACTGGCCATTACCTCACATCATGAATAATTATCACATGTCACATTACCAACCTATGATAGCCCTCTGGCAACACCACTTGCACTTGGGACACTGAGGAAGAGTTTCTATTTTAGGCATGCTCTTGAAATATACATTCAGAAGGTCACATTGGCTGTAACAAAAATGACATCAAATTGTTTACTTCCAAGCTCAAGCAGGAGGAACACAAATGCACATATGGTGGTGTTGGATCAAATGTCAGCACTCATATTCATTTAGTCCCCTGTTCCTTCTCCACCTCCTTCTCCATCCTCTGCTCCTCCAAGCCCTCCTTATCCACATGCTCCATGTGCCCAAGTAAATCCAGAAGATCCCTTGCCTATAAGTTTCTATTCTTTAAAAGGAAATATATATATACTTAATATATATTATAGCATCCAAATATGGGCTGACCTTAGCTGCCACCCCCCTCAAGCCATGCCAATTGCACAATGTCCTTTTGATCCTACAAGGGCCATTCATGATCTTAAGGACTTGACCATCCAATACTCTTTCTGCAAGGCACTCCATTGGCTAGGTGAGCACCTTACCAACTCATCTAAAAGGACCCCCAAGTTTGGCATGTGTTGCTTGAGTGGCAAGATTGCCCTTCCTGCTCTTCATCCATGTCCCCCTGAGCTTTACAACCTCCTCACTGGCCAAGATCCCACTTCTAAAGCATTTTGCCTTCATATTCTCTCTTATAATACTGCTTTGGCCTTTACCTCAGTGGGAAGACAAGTGGATCATTCTGTTAATCAAGGACAAGGGCCTTGGGTCTTTGAGCTTCATGGGGAACTCATTCACAGAATTGGGTCTCTTTTGCCACCAGAGGGACCTGATGCTGCTGCCCCTTCTTATGATCAACTCTACATTTATGACTCTGACTGTTATGAATTGCTCCTTGCCCCCCTTAGCACCTTACCACCATGATGTCATATGATGACTACCTTTACCCTCAATGGAATGACCAAGTTGTCATCATCACCCCAAGGCCTCATCCACATGCTCCATCATCCCGTGCACCTCCATTCTCGCAACCATGAAATGTCCTTGCTGCTGGCATTAATTAAATTTGGCAGGGATGGTCGTTTCTTTTTGCAAGAAATGTAATGATATTTCATAAGTAGAATCCTCATGTAAGATATGAAAGCCGACAGAAATGTCATCTCGGCTTAAGAGAGACGCGATAATTGACTGGGTGGGAAGCGCAGAAAAACGGTGCGACCTCGTAAACATAGTACTAGACTAGAATTGTATGAATCTTGACACTCCGGTCTGCAAGACACTGGGACCCAACAGAGTCTCGTGAAATGGGTGCCATGAGCTTTATAAACCCACCCATCGGTACTGCAATACAAGCCTTCGGTTGCGATGGCACGCACTGACGTCCAGTCGCACTCGAGAGTCTGGATCGCGGCGCCAGTACTCGTGTCCCAGACCCGAACTTTGCGATCCTCTGACCCAGAGATAATCCGGGTGCCGTCTCGCGAAAACGCGACGGCGAAGACCGCATCGTTGTGGCCCTCGAGGGTCTTGACGGTGGTGCAAGTACTCCTGTCCCAGATCCGGACTGTGCGATCCTTTGACCCAGAGATAAACTGGGTGCCGTCTGGCGAAAACGCGACGGCTGTGACCGAACCTTTGTGGTGTCCCTCGAGTATCTTGAGCGTGGCGTCAGCACTCGTGTCCCAGATCAAGACTACGGGATCAAAAGACCCAGCGATAATCTGGGTGTTGTCTGGCGAAAGTGCGACAGCTGTGTTCGAAACCATGGCGCCCTCGAGGGCCCTGACAATAGCACAAGTACTCGTATCCCAGATCCGGAATGTGCCATCCGAAGACCCAGAGACAAACTGGGTGCCGTCCGGCCAAAACGCGATGCCTGTAGCCGAGTGATTGCGGGTCTCGAGGGTCTTGACAGTGGCACCAGTACTCCTGTCCCAGATCCGGACTGTGCGGTCCTTTGACCCAGAGACAATCTGGGTGCCATCAGGCGAAAACACGACGGCTGTGACCGAATCTTTGTGGCCCTCAAGGGTCTTGGCCGTGGCACCGGTACTCGTGTCCCAGATCCGGACTGTGTGGTCCCAAGACCCAGAGAGAATCCGGGCGCCGTCTGGCGAAAACGCGACGGCTGTGATCGAATGATTGTGGCCTTCGAGGGTCTTGATGGTGGCACCTGTACTCGTGTCCCACATCCGGACTGTGCGATCCCAAGACCCAGAGACAATCCGGGTGCTGTCTGGCGAAAGCGCGACGGCTGTGACCCAAGGTTTGTGGCCCTCGAGGATCTTGACTGTGGCACCAGTACTCGCGTCCCAGATCCGGACTGTGCCATCTGAAGACCCAGAGATAATCCGGGTGCCGTCTGGCCAAAACGCGACGGCTGTGACTAAGTGTTTGTGGCCCTCGAGGGTCTTGACGGTAGTACCAGTACTCGTGTCCCAGATTCGGACTGTGTGATCCCAAGACCCAGAAACAATCTGGGTGCCGTCTCGCGAAAATGCGACGGCTGTGGCCGAATGTTTGTGGCCTTCGAGGGTCTTGATGGGGACCCCAGTACTCATGTCCCAGATCCGGACTGTGTGGTCCTCTGACCCAGAGACAATCTGGGTGCCGCCCGGCGAAAACGCGAGGGCTGTGACCGAACCTTTGTGGCCCTCGAGGGTCATGACGTTGGCGCCTGTGCTCTTGTCCCAGATCAGGACTGTGCGATCCTCTGACCCAGAGACAATCCGGGTGCCGTCTGGAGAAAACGCGACAGCTGTGACTGAATCCTTGTGGCCCTCGAGGGTCATGACGGTGGTGCCTGTATCTGTGTCCCAGATCCGGACTGTACGATCATCCGACCCAGAGGCAATCCGGGTGCCGTCTGGTGAAAAGGCGGCGGTATTCACTCCACCTTTGTGACCCTCCATCGCTCGCAAGCACGAATTCCATGATTCTTCCATTCCATTCAGCACCATAACAGATTCCTCCAAGTCTCCGCGGAAGTGTGCACGGATTTTCGAGCACATTGGGGCAAATGGAAGGGCAGAGTAGTAGACATGCAGGGCTGCGATGCTGATAGAATCGAAGAACTCAAGTGTAAACCGTTCAAGATCATACAGAATCTCAACAATGTCGGTTCGAGGGTCGGCGAAAGTCTGTAATCCGTGATGAACGGTCTGCACACAATACAAGCCTCGTTAAAACAACTCACTAATAATCCTTTCTGAGCGACTCTCAGAGCGCGAATGGCAACATCAAGCGAGTCCATCAGACTCATAGCCTCAACCCAGTACAAACTGTGATCGAAGCAGAATGTTTCCAAGACATCAAGCAGCTCGTCTGACGGCGGTGAATTCGCCAGATGATCGGCCCAATGACGGCAGGCATATTGCATCGCTGGCGGAATGTTTTTTGCAATTCTTTTTGAGATATCTCCAAGCTCGCTGTTCAACTTTGAATAGTCTCCAATCTGGCATATATCTCGTTTAAGCCTGTTTAGTTGCTCGAGACAATCAATCGCGAGATAGCCATGGTGCAGCGAGGTATCGATCAGAAATTTGGGCTCTGTACAGCGTCCTGGATCAACGATAAAATCAGGGAAGGATGTATGCATCACTTGGACTGCCCCGGGGTCCGAAGGAATGATGACGATTGAACGAAGGCGCTGCAAAATGCTTGCTACAGGAACATCTTTGCTCGTATTGTTGCTGAGCAAAGCTGATATGGCGCGTGCAGAGATAGGGTCACAAAGTACAACAATGCAACCGAGAACTCTTCGCAAGCGGAGTACTGTGTCTGTACGGGATGACGGGGGAAATGCGTTACGCAAGACCGCGAGGTACAGTTGGTCTAGGTGGTGATAAGGAGTTGACTGTCCAGGGATTCGTGTGGCAGAGACTAGGTCACGGAGCTGTCCCCATGGGTTTAAGACATCAGGATCTTCGATAAATCGAACTGCGGTGGCGGAAAATATAAACAGTCCATCCGACAGTTGGACAAGTGTGCGGATGTCGTCGTTAGTGAACCAATCCTGTTCCTGGAGGTCCTCGTTGCGAGATCCAACTTGAGTAAGCTCGTATATTAAAAACGTTTTGATGTCATGGTCGACAGTTGATCTTGAAATCTCGTGGTGGAAGAACGGACATGTATGTGACCGGAGAAGAGGAGGAAGGGATGGCAGGTGCAATCTGGGCTCGGGTCGACTCGTGAGGAAAAGGGAGAACGGAAGCTTGTCAATGTGGGCCGAGAGAACAGAGACAATGAATGAGGTCGCGTTGTCGTCTTTGCACTCATCGAGCGCATCTAACACGATGACAGCAGGTGATGGAAATGCTTGACCCGCAATGACTGACTTTTGGATTGGTTCGATGACGAGCTTTTGCAATTGGTTTGATGGATCAGAGAACCAAATATCTGGATTAGCTGTGACCGCGTCTTGCATAAAACACGCGAGTGGTTGGTGGAATGTCGTGCCCAGCTGGTGAGCAATTGAGCTGAATACAAGTTGTGGATGGTTTCGCTCGCTGTCGTTACTCGAGAAAAAGAAGCTCGCAGCAAGCCAGGTGTTCCTGGCACAATACTCGGCAACACTCTGTGCGATTGTGGATTTCCCGGTCCCGGCACCACCAGACAACCAGAAGATGCGGCGCCTGTTTGGGCTGACGTGAATAGGAAGCGTCGGATCGTCCGAAGGAGTGACAGTGCGTTGTTCTTGTATAGCCTCTGTCGAGTCATTGATCCATTGGTAGATAGTCTCGAGCAGGCTCTCGCGTGTGTGTTCCAAACACGCATGTCTCTTTCTCTCATCGGAGCAATTATAACGTGCCTTCCGAGCTCGATGAAAGTTGGATAGTTCATCGTGAACTAAAATAAATAAATAAATAAATTTCAGGGCGCTGTAAAACGTTTTCTCACCTCGGATATCATGTAATGCTTGCTGCGTGACCTATTAGCTACTGAAGATCTTTAATTGACGTAAGATAAACGTACGACCCCCACGCGAACACGACTAATCTCACGCCGCATTTCCTGGGTAATTCAGATGAACGAGAGACCTCTGGAATATCCGAGAATAACGCACAGTGCCTTCGATTCGACCGCTCATGGCGGCTTCAGCCTGTACTCACGAGACATCAGAACTGTTAAATATGTTTGACCAGGAACGGAAGACTTGCGAGAAAATCCTCGATGAGGGCCGTGATTGCTTGGACATGACTCTGGATGGAGGCGGCATCTTCTCTGCTACGGAAAAATCTGGTTGTCTTTCCACGCGAGTGGATCGTTTGCAGGTCATTCGCGATAGTTTGAAGAGACCTGGATTAGAAATAGTTGCAACAAAATTCTCAGTCTCGGAAGCAAGGAAAGAGTTACTTGGAAAAATCAGTGACGAAATCGATGACAGATTCCGGGATGTCTTGTTTTCCTTTGAGTGGCCTGAAAATAGATTGTTCGAGGCGCTTTATACGTTGCATCAGTTGATCAATGTCGTCGACGTTGTTCGTCATGGTCTGGAGTATCGTCCTATTAGATCATTTTTGGCCTATCGAAGCCGGAAAGAGTACCTGGACGATATCAACGACTTGGAGCAGCCCACCGAGAGTGCCTTTGATGATGGATCCAGCTGGAGGGGGGATCGCATCTGCGGTCTCCTTGAGCACGGAGAGTGAGAGGTTCAATCCGGCGACGGCAGTAGTGCGCGCGTTTTCTGAAGTCCCTTTTTCAGCACGTTTATGAGAGCGAGAGAAAAAGCCTTTCGACATAGCATAGGATGTTATAGTAACAAGAGGCGAACGCGGTGCAATATCAGATCAAGCCGGCGATAGCCGGGTGAGATAGTGGATTCCAACACGTGGGCTCTGACTTGAGATGGCCCCTCACAACTAGCTCATCTTGGTCGAAATTTAGCAGCTCGCCACCACTTTAATGTCTCGAGCGTACGTACTCAAGCCTCTGGATAACGTGCACCACATTGGTGGGGAAACGTTGGCCTCCGAGTGGCCCGGATTGCCATTTGAGAGTCTGAAACTTGTGCATCGACTTTATTTCGACAGCCTACTAGGGAAGTTCAATACAATGACTTGAGCTTGTTCGCCATAAATCATGTACCAAGCGTATATGTTTCTCCCCCGCTATACAAGGCGTCGTGCCGCTCTGGTCTATGGGCCAGAGCTACTAGAGTATTGCCGAGGCAGTAGGTGCTGTTAGTGTTCTAGCGATCACCCGCAGTTCCGGTTCGCTGTCTCGGAAACGCACGACAGGACGTGTTCACGTTCACACTGTCGTGTGACCACACGACACGACATTCGATGTTGTCCTTTGTCACTCTCCGTGTCTCATTTCACTTCATCTCGTTTTCTTGGCGAGAATCTCGTCAAACGAGTGCGGAGGGAGACGGAAAGGGGACGAAGACGATGGGCTGTTTCCGGCACGTTTGCTATCCTTTCGAGCTATTCGATGTCGTGTGGAGAGAGAGATGGAAGAGAGGGTCACAGAAGAGCCGCCTGAGAAGGCGAAGAGGTGGAGGGAAACGAAATTCAGAACATGGAGAAGATGTGGGTTTCGGGCAGCCAAGGCGAGTGCGTATGCGCAACACGTTACATCGCATCTCGGGATGAGTCCTCTTGGGAATAAGTTTATTTCGTTTTAAGAGATCCGTATCACCTAGCCTTCGTCCCGAGCTAACGATGCGATTGATTCACACAGCTCATTTCGATGTCTTTTCGTCTGCATTACTCTGTAAAGCAGGCGACCCACAGCAGAATGCTTCGGAACACCTGTGACACTGATCCGAGCCAAATCCAGCCCTACGTTGTTCATTGTGCGAAAAGATGGGGTGCGTTTTGTTCAATGAACAATTCACTCGGGGACGGGGGGCTCGTCATCACCTTGGTGATCTTAGAGCTTCTTGCTCCTATCAAGTTCAGCAGGTTGATGGTTTACCAGGCTGCGACGGGATGCGCCAGGATCTGTAGGGCTACCGATAGAATCGCTACTTGCCATGTCGATAATACTTGGACAAGGATCCCGGAATCATAAAGATAGCAGGATATAATATGCAACCGACTCAACCACTTCCCGCAACGAGGTAATCCTGATTGAGGTGCATAATCACATCATCGGCTCGCTTGCATAGAACACAGCATGGTGATGGTACCTGCTGTTCCATGTCAAGCATTTCCATCATGTGCGCGGTGCATAAAGTGGCGCCGATTTATGAAACGGGAATAACTTTACCGGCACCCTGATTACTGTCGCGGGCACCAGGTGCGCGCCTATCGCCCATCGCCATCGTGGCATTGTCATTCAATGGAGCCACCTTCCACGCCCAGAATGGACCTGAACAAGGGAAGGCTTGCACCAAGTGAGCGTGAGCGAGGGACAACCGGGATTGGGTGGGATTCAGGTGCAGGAGGATTGGCAAGGCAAGGATGAAAGTCGGACTTACCGAGTGGGTCCGACAACTCGTGCTCCAAATGACGCCCATAGCCGAATCGAGCCCGCCCAGCTGCACGCCTTCGCTGGACCACTGGCCCTGCCCGTCCTCGCGAAACGATATCTGAAATATAGATTAACGGCGCAAGAGGGCATTTCAGTCGCTCCTTTCCCGTAAATACATATAGGGAGGGGATACGCACGAGAGTCCAGCGACTGTCGCCAGACGAGACCATTTCGACCGTCCCGCGCCCGCGCGCGAGATCCGGCGGGGTCGCGGTGGGATGCCGGTCGCCCGCGACGTGGATCATCGGTCGCCTGGGCCACGGCGGCGGCGGGCGGGAGTAGTGCGTGATGCGCAGCGTGAGCGGGATGATCCGCATCACCTCGTAAAGTGCTGGGTTGGTTGCAGAGCCGCTTTTCCAGAGGTTGAGCCTGTGTCGGGTTGTTAGAGTGGGAATGATTTAGTTATTGCCTGATGGAGAAATTTTGAATTTGGTAGTTGGGGATGGAGATGTGTGGGTCTAGTCTTCAGTTCAGGATCTCAACCGTGAGCTCCGAGGTGGAAATATACCGGGCTTGAACGTCAGGGCCATTTTGATCGTACGACGGCACTCGTACCACACCATCATGCCCAGAATTCTCTACGATGAGTAAAAACCCATGGGAGATCCCACCCAAGAGACCGCTGACACGGCAGGTGTGAAGTGACGAGGAGTTAAGCCGAAGTAATCACGAGGTTTTTGCGAAAGAGGGGTCTCAGACTCTCAGCGTTCTCTCACGGACTTCCACTTCATGATGGCGCATCGTAATTTGCTGTACAATCGCATCGTTCTGGTATTTAGTTCTCCTGCTGGTTTCGTTCGCTTACTCAATATTGTCCCATACAGATCAAAGGGTTTTCGACCGTCCCCCCTCTCTCCTAAATGGCGGCTTCGGTGATTTCATGGACGTTTTCAATTGTCCGGATGATGCACTCAACGCGGATGCGAGGCGTAACGATCTGGAGATGTCTGTTGATTCCTTTGCCAAACCGATGACCGCTTTTTACCGCAATGAGGCCGACCGGAAGGTAATGGGCCTAGAAGCAAGCCACCGTCACGAAAGGAAAAAATTTTGTTCAATCTTTTCCCTTCGTGATGGTGGCTGTCCAAAGCTTATCGTGGCCGTCATCGGTAGTGGCTGTTCGGATGGCCACTTTCACGGACCACACGGCGCAGCATCGTGCATTGTGGAACTCGAAAATCGAGCTCGCCGACGTCAGGTCGATACCCGTGGTTGAACTCGCCGGTTCCGCTGCCCATTCACAAAAAATAGCAATGGAACGTCACAGGAACGTGTTCCTTGGTTGGAGAGTGCCGTGCCTAAGCCCGACGATTGTCGGTAAGCTGAATATCTCATGGTCTTCGTATGAGTCTGACATGGATATGAGGCCCATATGATTATATACCTTGACCGTTGACGCATCGTCAGCCTTACTCCTGGGCTGTCATGTATCTCATCCGCCTGCGAAGATAACGATCGAAAGAGGCTCTGTGCTGCATCTTTTGGCGCATTGGTTCTTTTGCGTCGCATTGATGATGACGCAAGTCGCTTCATCCGAGAACAATCGAACATGGACACCCCAGATTTCCGCACATCTCAATATCACCCAGGTTTAACGCTACTGGCGAGTCTCAATTTTGGATTGTTAGGCGCCATCCCGATACGCAGGAGTAGCCGTCTCCTGTCCATTGCTGAGACTTTGGACAGATCTAAACTGGGACACGCGCCACGGTCTCTCGGCTACAGGCGACTCCCAGGAGGGAGGTTGGTCTCTCGTTGCTATTGAATATCTTTCTCGATCCGCACACCTCTCTCGATTATGGCAACAGGGACCGGCCAGCTTGTTATGCTGGCCTGTCCCTGTTTCTGACGCGCGAAGACAACACACATTTGTAAGCGTCTGAGTGAGAAAAGTTATCAAGGACCCCAGAGACACTATTTTTTTTTTCACTGTTGTACCAATTCTTAAAGTGGAAATCACATCATGGTTATATTGACGCCCAGGTGTCAAACCCATGCCAAAGAGAACCCAGCATAATGCATGAACAGAAACAACAAATGTACTGAGACCAACATTACCATTTTATTAAAATTTTTAAATAAATGTACTCTTGCAGAGGACTGGCATGAGGACACGAGGTGAGTGACAAGGCAGCGATCAGGGATCGCGTGCAAGGAAAAGCAGCTCTCGCATACAGCTGTGGAAGTAGGTGGCAATCAAGGAGTGGCGAGGTGGCAAGGTAGGACAAACAATGAACAAGAAAGAGGAAACATACTACGAAAGAAAGCGGACGACGCAACACAATGACACCTGCACGCGAGTGATTCCGTGGCCAGCTGGATGGACACACCTTACGTACATCAAGGTCTGGGCAGCAGAGATGCTTTGGGTCGTTGCTCAGCAGCCGATCGCAAAGCACAGCTTCACCGAGTCGCTTTTCCCACCCGCTCCCCTCAAAAGATGGCACAATCTCCTTCGGCGACTGACTTTTATCGCGACGAGCCTGAATCTCTGTCAGGTGTGCGAGCACTACTTGTGCCCAATCGTGCAGCTTGTGCTCAACGCCACGAAAATTCAGCCATCTCGTCCGGGTTTCTTCAAAGCCCGCAGTGCGATCATCGAATCCGACCGCATCCTGACAGGTGGCAAGAATTTCTGTGAGTTGTGGTTAGGCTTTGCGGAGAAGGGCCTGGGAGGGGACGCCGAAGTCGTGAACCGTACTCCGTGAGGAGGTATCCAACATGAACATGAGTTGCCTGCCAGCCTGGACCATCCATTATGTGACGCCCGAATTACATTTTACGTTTTCTTTTTTCGCAGGGTTTCAATGTCCCAGACATATACCAGCCTGAGAAGGTCCCTGAGCCATACCCAGAACCTGAGCCAGGTGAGCCTGACAAGGATGAACCGGAGGACGACATGCTTCAGGCTTTCGCATACATAATTTAGAAAGCAATCTTTACAGACCTCACCCTCTTTTCAGGCCCAGTACAGATTGAGGAAGAGTGGGAGTTTTCATCCTCTGTAGTTATGTTCCTGTTTCTTGGGCATCATAATTGCTATAATCAAGTGAATGAAGCGAAGGCAGATAATGCTTGATGCCAACGATACCAAGCCATGCCTGCACGCAATATGGAGGGATCAACTGTACAGACGCACAAATAGATGTAGTATGTATTGGTATACCTGTCTTTGGATTGTATTCCAATAAGGGAAACATGGCTCTCAGTTCGGTTTGGAGCGGCTAGCCACTTTTAGTTCTGTTGGACATGCAGCTGCTTAGTGCGTGGCCACTATACCGTACCCACCGCATGACTGAGAGTGCGACCAAGCCCCCTTGGATCCCGTGGTGGCCGTGAGTCCCACCTCTACCTACCACCGCGGCCCTCTACAATGGCATCTCCAAATGTACATGTGCTGACTCACCAGTCCAATACACAACACATGCCACCACTCCATCTCCCAACACCCAACGTAAATACCCCACGCTCATCTCAACATGTGTGCAAGTGTATGGTGACCACAAACTCTACAAGCCCCACGAAATCACCACCAACCCGTGTCTGACTGACCGATGACAGCCGGCCACTCGCACGGCACACGACTACACGACACGCAAACGCATGCGTTGGCACGACACCACAAGCACGCTCACACTCGCAGGCGCAGTTGCAAGAGCTCATCAACATCACGCTGCTCCTCATCGGAAACTCATCCGTGGGGAAGAGCAGCCTAAAGCTCCATTTCTCTGATAAGCAGTGGCTGCCTGAGGACGAGGCCAGCGCGATGATTGGCGTCAACTTTTGGGTGAGGTGGCACATGCCTTCTCTCCCCACCCCCCCCCTTCTGTCAGTCCCATTCTCTTTCGATTTCTTGACAATGACGTCGTTTGTCGCTGTTGTTGCTGTTTTGCTTCCACGGGTCGATGTGGCACTCCGCTCGCGATTAGGCGCATAAAATGGAGGTCCATGGGTGAATGGTCAAGATGAGTATATCGGTGCGTGCGTGCCTGTGTGTGTAAGGAAGGAGAGAGACGCTGAATGTCGCGGGACGTGCTGTAGGATACTGCGGGCCAAGAACGCTTCCGCACTATCACAGCATTGTACTACCGTGCCGCACAAGGCGTCATCCTCGGTATGGATCCTCCTCCATGTTCTCGTTTCGTCTCCTTTCGCATGCGCGCTCATATCATATTATATACGTCAGTGTACAATGTGTCGAGTCGCGAGGTGTTTGAGGCGCTCCCACTCTGGCTGGAGGAGTTCGAGAACTATGTCCTGCCAGAAGTCGTCAAGGTCGTCGTCAGTAACAAGCTGGACTAGGTAGTAAATACAATTGAACAACAAAATTGAACAACAAAACATCTCCATCCAATCCCAACCTCACTACCCCAAACATCCTTCTCTGCCAACAAGAATACTCCAGACAGGTGCCCACAGCGGGAGGCACGGGGTTCGCGGCGCGCTCGGGATGCCTCTTCGTCGAGGCGTCCGCCAAGACAGCCATGGGCATGATGGAGGTGTTCAGCGAGGTCGTCGCGCGCATCATCAACATGCTGACCACGGAATCATGTGCGTGCAGGTGTCATTGTGTTGTGGTGTCGTCCGCTTTCTTTTGTAGTATGCTTCCTCTTTCTCATTCATTGTTCATCCTACCTTTCCACCTCGCCACTCCTTGATCGCCACCTACTTCCACAGCTGTATGTGAGAGTTCGCAGCCCAAACATCTCGTGGCTTTTCCTCACACGCAATCCCTGATCGCTGCCTTGTCACTTGCCTCGCGTCCTCGTTCCAGTCCTCTGCAAAAGTACATTTTTTAATAAATGGTCATGTTGGTCTCCGTACATTTGTTGTTTCTGTTCATGCATTGTGCTGGTTTCTCTTTGGCATGGGTTTGACACTGAGTGTCGATATAACCATGATGTGATTTCTGCTTCAAGAATTGGTACGACAGTGAAAAAAAATAGTGTCTCTGGGGTCCTTGATCACTTTTCTCACTCAGATGCTTACAAATGTGTGCTGTCTTTGTGTTAACAAGCTGGCCGGTCCCTGTTGCCATACTTGATCAATCACCAAACATTGCGACCCACCGTGACAAGTGGTTTGGTGACCTACGGATGCTCATGGCATCATTCCACAAGGATCGGTTGGTTCACGGGGACCTATGTGAACCCAACATTGTGTGCAAAGGAGAAAAAGTGATTGAAGTGTCCTTCCTCTCCCCCCAAACTCACATTACATTTCCATAAAAGGATATTCTTACAAATCTTCTGCATGTACTGGGCTGGCCAATGTGTTCGGTTGCCTAGACATTCTCCACACTGACTTTCCTAAAATGGTAAAATTGATAAAATTGGATCAGATGAGTAAGAGTGCATGAGCAGGTGAGTGAGAGGCTTGCTCACCCTCGCTGTGGGATGGAACTGGCACACCATGAGTTTGTGGTTGCAGGATTTTTCATGGCTATTGAGTGAAGACCCAATCATTGTGACCCTTGGGTGTCTCAACTGTGGTGCCGGTA
Organism: Russula earlei; assembly: GCA_025769875.1. Classification (NCBI taxonomy): domain Eukaryota; kingdom Fungi; phylum Basidiomycota; class Agaricomycetes; order Russulales; family Russulaceae; genus Russula; species Russula earlei. The sequence continues at coordinate 39,881 of JAGFNK010000421.1, forward strand.
GTGTTGTTGGTGTTTGCAGAAAAGAAAGGAAAGGGGTAGAAAATAAAAAATGCATTGGTGTTGCACACATGTAGCAAGCCTATCCAGGGCATGCTGAGTTTGTGTGCCTTGATCCAAGGGTGGGTAGCAGGGGAAGGGAGCAGGGGAGAGCAAGGTTGCACCCTGGAAATGCAACGCGCACATGAAAGAGAGAGAGCGTGTGTGTTCTTGAAGGAATAGTTCACACAGGCAGACAAGAATGTATAACACAGAGGCAAAAGTTGACCTCCTTTTCATTTGAAATGCCCAGTAGATACTACAAACTACAGGGATCCTACTCCTCCAACTAAGGCTCTGCAAGTGTGGGACAGAGCAGTGATGATGAACGGGCAAGATGCTATGGGCAGCTAGGCCTTGGGTCAAGCAGTGATGATGATGTGAATGCATCATCTGAGTCCATGTGTAGGCACATGGCAGGGGTGAGGATGATGTTGAGATTACCACTGCTTTGGGCAGTCTGATGTAATCACAGCCCAGTCGCGTTAACGCGTCGGCTCCCACGGACCGGGTGCTCTTGGCTCATGCATCAGATCAGCCCAGACTGGCTCAGCTCAGATGCTGCAGCCTGCGTATGTTACAATGATAAGTTAATTGATGACAATTGGTAGCTACTAACAACTGATCCTTTATGATACAAGTTGGTAGTTATGATTACTTTGCTTAGAGACACTTTCGCGTATTTAAGAGGCACTCAATTAGCTAGATCGCTTCAGTTTTGTCCTACACAAACTGAAGTGAGTACTTACTGTTTCCTATCTTATCTATCATATCTAATCATGTGTTGTAGATGTCTTTTGATAGGTATTACTGATTTATAGTTTTGTCTTACACAAACTGAAATATCTTTTGATAGATCTTAAGGATCTTATCACTGTTATCATAACCTGTGCCCATCTGCTTCAACAGGTTATGGGCCCTGACCATGTCTAATTCCAAAGTTGAAGATTCACACACAAGCTCATCATTTTTCCTCGATATATCTACCTTATTCAAGAGCCTCTGTTAATCAGATGACACCCTACTCCCTCGGTCCCTGGAGCTGAAGGATTGATGCACGCACATGTTTATCACATGTCAGGGGTACTGATTTATCTTCATTAATCTGGCAACAACCGCTCCATTAGCCCGGATTGGCAATCCATGTTTACCTAACATTTACTCATGGCACCCTCGCACCATGTTTACGTTCCCTCCCGAAATCTCGATCACTTGCTTGGTCATCTTGCTCACTGGCCATTACCCCACAATTATGAATAGTTATCGCGTGTTGCACATCACAAATGATAGTCTCTCCAGCAATACCACTTGGGACGCTGAGGGAGATCTCCTTTAGACACACGCGCTCTTGAAATATACATTCAGAAAGGTCACATTGGCAGTAACAAAAAATGACATCAAATTGTTTACTTGCAAGCTCAAGTAGGAGGAACTCAAACGCACATACAGCGGCGTTGGATCAATTGTCAGCATTCATATTTATTCATAGCCCTCACAGGCACATTCCTAGACGACATACTCATATCGAATCTCCTTATCACTTTCATATTCACTAAAGTGTTATCTGATGCTTACTTGGCTGTTGCGTCTGCAATTCTAGCCTCCGGCGCTCCGATGGACCTTTCCCTACACGATCCCTATACGGATCTTCAATGAAGATGGTCATTGGGCCGGGACCTCTGCCTCCCTTAACATAGTCACTCCGGTAAAGATACATAACGATATGTTCAAAATCAAGTGTTTTTATTGAAATTAATTTGGACACACAGTCCGGACTACCAGAAGAGGAGGAGTAGGTGACGAAAGACAGAAGGACAGGCACTGACAGCAACGTCAGTGCATACATAGTGGGCACTACTGCACTATCACTGAGGTGTTGGACATCTGATGAAGATGAGATTTGGGTTTCCCTTTACGCAGCAGCTAGATCTTGATCGACTCCGGAGCTACCCATTACATTAGTCCGTTCCGGACTCCTGACTTCATTTATCGTGCTCTGGCCTCCAGATGCATTACTCTGGGAGGTCTTGCAGTCATCAGACAGATCTGGACTGGATTGGTATCTGTCCTGCCAGCCGGAAGGAGTTGGAGATATTCTATTAACCCTCATAGACATCATACATGTACCGAAGGCTGATGCATGCAACTACTCAGTGCGCGCGCTACTTTGGAATGAGGGATGCATCACATACACTCAAGAGGGGTGTTCAAATTTACACATCAAAAGATTGGAAGATCGCGCAAATCTGGAGAACAATATACTGTTCATCATATTCATTTCATAACTCCAGCTCTACACGCACACAGAAGTGCCCTTTTATTCCACATCTCGCATCAGCGCATGGAACATTTGTTTCCACCATGTGTTAACTACTACAGTCATTCTGGTACTTGGATCTCGCTTAGCGCTATGGATCATGATCAGTCATCTTGTCCAGAGGGCTATGCACTCGGCCAGCAAGCTCGGCTAGCGAATGTGACTTCTTTTCTTGGCTGCCCCTTAGTGATTGGATCCTCGGCTACAAATTATCTATGGTACCTTAGCTGATCTGCTGCATGCGAGATCAATTCGAGGCGCTAGCTATTGGGCAACGTGCACTCAGATCAGTCTTGGATCAGCGAGGAATCACACACAGATTGACAATGCCAGATTTACCACAGGAGAATGGAGGAGCCAAAAGATGGACTGAGACCCTTGGAGACAACATGTGCTCACAGTTGCACAGCGCTGGTCTCACTCTCGGGTCCTGGAGCTAAATACTAATGCTGGCATCCATATCTATGATCGGACTCCATCACGCATTTCTCAGTGGGTGCACACTTCATCCAGCTTCATCATTCCACGTCTTCAGATGTAGGGCGTATCTGCACATGCCTGACCGTCATAGTCTTATCGTCGTGTGACAAGTGCATGCTGCTACTCAGGAGACATGTTACTAACACTGCTCTGCCTGCACAATTCTTGGTCCTTACAGGATCGGTGATACTCAATGCCAAATTCACACAAACTGGTTGATTGTGCATCTCCGGAAACCCCATTAGACTCCCTACACACCACACTCACTTCACCTTACCCCACATCACACAGCCAGATCCCCTCATTCCGCCTCATCGCACACAGCCTGTACATCACGCCAAACTCACTCGGCACCATCAGGACACTCCATCTGTTCCCTGCATCCACTCTCACTTAGACATTCTGGGTCTTGCTCACGTCCGTGTCCTAAATATCTCGGAGGGACTGCACATGCAGATCCAAGAGGGCGCTTGTCGCATATGGCTCGGCTACAGCAGAATAGATCTAGAGGCTACATATCAGGAAGGCCCCCTTTATCAGAATCTGCCGATGGGTGGCAAGTCGCATATCCATATGTGATTGGTGCACTTGCATAAACTGGTACCTGGGATCTCAATGATCTTATTGATCTTATCAGCATGGGTGTGTTAAGCACGCAAATCTGTCAAGAGATTTTGCGCGCGCCTTCTAATTGAATAGGGGTTCACCTAAGTCGAAGGCATTGTAGTGGATGAAACCTTCTCACCAGTAGCCAGGTCTGAGTCTTAGCGACTCTTTATTAGCATTGATCGCGCTATAGGATTGGGAGATCTGAAGACATCCAGTCAGCATCCCTCTTCAGCTCACTGGGTGATGAAGATTAGATTCATTGGGAGCAACCACAAGGTTTCATCACACCAAAAGCACTTATCTGGTCTTACACAGACCTATCGTACATGGGATTTATGCTCTCATGGAGTCCTTAGTGGCTCGTGTTCACTCGCACGCATTCTCATGCGGGCATATGTCATCGCCAAGACGCGGGGGGATCGCATTATCATTTCATCATTATCCTCTGTGTCGATGACATTACTATCTTAGGCGACTCTCACAGTTTCCACGCCCACCTCTGCAGGCATTCACCTCACACATCTATCTTTGTCTACGCGCTACGAGTTGACAGATCTAGGTGAGACCGCATCATACCTTGGGATCCGCATTTCACATGATCGCTCGGCTAACACAGACATTGATCAATCAAGGTACATCTCAGATCGCTTCGGGATGGCGGATTCCACTCCGCTCCTGTAATCTTGGAGGTCTCACCTCGGGATGGCGGACTTCCATTCCGCTTCCACATTCCGCTCTGTTCCGACGTGGAAACGCAGTTGATCAAGCACTCCGGAGAAGCAACACCTATGAAGACTAGGCAATATCAGCATTCTATTGGAAGCCTCCTCTATGTGCACATCTGGACGCGTTTACACACTTCCTTTGCAGTCTCTCAACTGTATGCTCACACGCATTCACACTTTCTCTTGCAGTCTCTCGACTGTGCATTTACACGTGTCCACATGTGTTCACCCTTCCTCTTGGAGTCTTTTGACTTGCAGTCTCTGGACTCACCCACTTTTCATTCATTTGCAGTCCTATCTTATCAGGATGTCTACACATTGATGGTCCACTTCGCTGCACGCCCACACGCAACTCCAGTCTTTTGTGTCACTGGATCAGATCTTATCTCGCATTGACTGACTGTATCAATCACAGGGGGATGTTGAGATAACCACTGCTTTTGGCAGTCTGATGTAATCACAGCCCAGTCATGTTAACGCGTCGGCTCCCATGGACCGGGCGCTCTTGGCTCACACATTGGATCAGCCTGGACTGGCTCAGCTCAGATGCTGCAGCCTGCGTATGTTACAATGATAAGTTAATTGATGACAATCGGTAGCTACTAATGACTGATCCTTTATGATACAAGTTGGTAGTTATGATTACTTTGCTTAGAGATGCTTTCGTGTATTTAAGAGGCACTCAATTAGCTAGATCGCTTCAGTTTTGTCCTACACAAACTGAAGTGAGTACTTACTGTTTCCTATCTTATCTATCGCATCTAATCACGCGTTGTAGATATCTTTTGATATCTATTACTGATTTATAGTTTTGTCTTACACAAACTGAAATATCTTTTGATAGATCTTAAGGATCTTATCGCTGTTATCATAACCTGCGCCCATCTGCTTCAACAGATGATACTTGAGAGATGATGATGAAAGGGGTGAGAGTGGGATTGAAAGGGAGTTGACAACAGGCAAGAGCAATATGATGAAAAGGTGGGGAACTTGATGTCATGACTCACTGTTGAACAATTCAGTTTAAGACTGAGGGAGAAGCTCGGAGACGAGTCGACTGAGTTCCAAGACAAAGTTGGTGAATGTCATGAACCAGTTTTTGGAGAGGGCCCTTGAAGGACCCTTCCTTATGAGAGGAAACCCAGCCTCTATGGTGTCACCCTGTTCACATGGACAAAAGGGGTGAGTAGAGGTGTCCACAATATTGCACACGCATTGTCGTGTGAGTGATTCTTGGCACAATTGACATACAGCAAGCCCCACTTAATGGCAACCCTTTTAGCAATAAAGGACAGTATTATAGCCTCCCTAAGGGCCCTTTAGAATGACTCTAAGTGCTCTACAATAGGCACTAACACGATACTAAAGACCCTACAACACATTATTAGACTAACTCTAATAACTATAGAATGAACTATAAAGCAATACTAAGGACCTTAATAGAAGTATTAGGGTCGACTCTAAGGACCCTAAGAGAACTATATAAGGAACCTTATAGGCAACACTATTCCCTGAACCAAGCTACAAGTCCTCAAATGACCAGCCCTAAACAAATTAACAGCAAATGAATCAGGTGCTTGGCACGTGTACTAAAGCAGTGAACATGTGGATAGTAAAGGCTCTTACTCATCAAGAGAAGCCTTCTTACTCAGCAGCTTACTGAGCATGACTGAGCATGCTCAGTAAGTGTACTCCAACTTCTTACTCATCTGTCTATTGTGCTTGATAACAAGGTTATGACTTGTTCCCTATTTTGACAGTTCTCTTGTAGTGTTACAAACCAAGGCCAGGTCCTGGATGTAGATTGTCCTATTTCACTCAAGAGAG
>JAGFNK010000422.1:0-45826 GCA_025769875.1 Russula earlei
GCTGGGTTTCCTCCTATAAGGAAGGGTCCTTCAAGGGCCCTCTACGGAGGAATGGTCATGACACTTACCATACCTTACTCTACCCCTCCATTTCAACCCCCTAAACCCTCATGGGCTCGAAGCAAACGTGCTTCAAAATGCTGGCCTGCACCGACATGTACTACTGGCCAAAGGAAGGCTGCCCAAAAAAAACTGTGGAAATGAAAGTGACAGCTCAGGCACTCCCACTGACCAAAGCGATCAAAAACACGAGCTCAGGCTTCCAAGACATCCCTTCCTGCTATTGATGATGATGGGGGGAAGAGTCCTATGCCTATCTAAATGCAGAAGCCTTGAGAACTCACTAAGACATGCAAAATTGTCACAAAGGTGCACAGCCTCGATGTCGACTCACCCACACGCTATATGGCTGGCGTTAATCACTTACAAGAGTACATATGTGCATATTCCTTTCGTTGCCATCTCCTCTTCATCCTCCATATCAATCATCATCGCTGCCAGCACACCACCCTTGCCCTCATCAACTGCCTCATGCCCCACCCTCAACGCCCCTGCCTCACCATGCACTGACGAGTCCCAATGTTTAACGAACCAAGGCCAAGTCCTGGCCGTAGATTGTCCTATTTTACTCAAGAGAGACCTCTCTCACTTTGCATTGCCGACTCCCTTCCATTTTCTGGGCTATCCCTCCTGCGGTACAAGATATTGCTATTGCAAAAGCACTATAACACGACCAGGCACCCGTTTCCTAATCGGGTAATCATCGCGTGGCAGCCACATGGCCACCCAGCCACCAAGGACCCGAAACAGCGGCACAAACTCTTAGAAACTGTTGCATAAATCATCTGATGTCATCAAGGCTCCAATGACATCATGGCTGACTGAGCGACTCCACAGTGACCTCATAGGCTCACTAAGCGCTCCACAGTGACATCATAATGATGTCATCGCTCCACAATGATCAGTAATGCACTCAGTAAGCCTGAAACTTGACACAAGCAAGTTTATGCCTCTGTAGCCCTATTGGATGGTACCAAAGAGTCTAGAATAGTCCCAGTTCTTTGTAATCGACCCTGTACATTGTATATAAGCCCCAATGAAGCATGGCAGTCGTCAGACTGTCCATTTGTGATACTCTCATCCTCCTGGGTACTCCCCTGCGACCGCTCAGTTTAAAGTCTACTCTTGTCTTCAAGGTACTCTTCAACGACCGCCTTGTTTAAAGCCCCCTCGCTACACTGGCCTCTAGCCTTCGCCTTTGTCTCTTGCAACATCTACCAGTCCCCATCTGGTACCTCCTCGTCGTTTGGCTTGTCCTCCTGTTCAACGCCGCCTTCGCCGCGTACCATCTGTTCCGACCCTTGCCTGTCAAGACTCACTGTTGAACTATCCAGTTCAAGAGCGAGGGATAAGCTCGAAGACGAGTCGATAGATGTCCAAGATGGCGTGGGCAAGGAGTAGAATCCAAAGTAGTAACAAATACCAAAGAGGTACTGTTACTGTGAGAGTAGAACAATCACGCAGGGAAGAGGCCAGAGTGGTCACAAGGGGACGGTCCTTAAAGGAGTATCCCAGGGATGGAGAGTGCCGTAAACAAATGGACAGTCTGAGGACTGTCCGCTACTTTATTGAGCGCTTATATACTACAAGAGAACTGCTAAATAGGGAACAAGTCATAACCTTGTTATCAAGCACAATAGAGTGATGAGTAAGAAGCCGGAGGATGCTTACTGAGCATGCTCGGTCATGCTCAGTAAGCTGCTGAGTAAGAAGACTCTTCTTGATGAGTAAGAGTTTCCACTGTCCACGTGTTTACTACTTTTAGTGCACGTGTAAGCACCTGATTCATTTCTTGTTAGTTAGTTTAGGGCCGGTCATTTGAGGACTTGTAGTTTGGTTAGGGAATAGTGTCATCTTATAAGGCCCTTATATAGTTCTATTAGGGTCCTTAGAGTCGACCCTAATACTTCTATTAAGGTCCTTAGTATTGCCTTATAGTCGTTCTATAGTTATTAGAGTTGGTCTAATAACGTGTTGTAGGGCCTTTGATACTAGGTTAGTGCCTATTGTAGAGCTCCTAGGGTCGTTCCAAAGGGTCCTTAGGAAGGCCCTAATACTGTCTTTGTTGCTAGAAGGGTTGCCTTTAAGTGGGGCTTGCTGTATGTCGATTGTGCCGAGAATCGCTCGCGCAACAATGCGCGCGCGATATTGTGGACACCTCTACTCACCCCTTTTGCTCGTGTGAACAGGGTGACACCATAGAGACCAGGTTTCCTCCTATAAGGAAGGGTCCTTCAAGGGCCCTCTCCGGAGAATGGTTCATGACATTGCCCACCTGCTCCTGAGTCCTTAGTGATCAGCAGTACGTGTCTTGACATCTGGACAGTCTCTCATCATCCCTGCATTGACCAGCCAACGCTCAAGTGTCCACTCCTAACTCCCCCACCTTGGTTAACACCTCCTTGCACCTCCCTTCTCCTCAGCAACCTACCCCACGCACTGCCCTTCGCATCCTCACTGAAGACATCAACCCGGTTGATACATCCTCGCCCCTCAGCCTCTTGTACTCCCCAACAGCCCCACCATCGTCTCCCAGCATTCCCCAGCCTATCCCAGGCGACTTTGTCCCTGTTGGCACTCCCCCTCCTGTGCAGAACGAGCAACAGCAAGCGGACCAACCTCCCTTGCCTGAAGGCTTCCTTGACCGTCCCCCTTGCACAGTATTTCGCTTCCATCCACACCAGTACTTCGTCCTCCCTACCACTAATCATCACCAGGAGCAGTGGCGTCCCCTCCATGACTTGAATCATCAAGACTACCTTGGACGCATCCCTACCTCAGACCAGTTAGCTCGTCGTGCATTCACAGACACCTTCACTACCGCCTTTCGTGCATGCATCGTCCACACTTTTGTGGTAGAACCCTCCAACACTGCCCTTGCCACCCAGTACAATCTCACCCCCTTCGGCATCTGCTCCAATGTTGGGATATATGCCCCGGATGCTGACTTTCCCCTTGGACGCATCGCATACATTTTTAACACCTCGTTATTTAGGAAACTACTTACCTTGCCTGCTATTTACCTGCCCTGCTTACGAGGGCTTGTTTTGCTTATCTATTGTACACGACTTCTTGGACGGACATCTCACTTTCACATATGGCTACTTACACTTCGAGGAGAACAGTAACTGCATGTCCCTACGTCACTATTCAACTTATACAGTCAACACCATCTGCTTTAAACCCCAGCTACTTCACTTTTGCTTTACGCCTCGTATTCCCCCTAACCCTCTCGAAATAATTGAGAGGTACCAGCTCGAAACCATAGATCTTGCGCACGGTTCTTAAAAGTAAGAACCATCCTTGTAACACTTCAATAAAGATTGAATAAACATTTCTTCTTTGCCTTGACTAAAGTGCCTCGAGAATACGCCTTAGAAGAAGATGAAGAAGAAGACGCTATCACCAGACACGTCTTAAACCTAAATCATTATCGAACTTGGACCTCTGTCGCATTCCCTGTCACCACTTTAACTAACTTACATGACGTACCGGAAATTGAACCACCTCACAAGGACTTTCCCCACCTTATTGTTAAAGAATTCCTTGGAGTCTTGCCTTTTGGACAACTCTTAAGCCATGATGAACACGCACTATATCTTGAAACCCTTAGTCGACTTCTACCTCCAGCACGACAACAACTACTATATTGGCACCTTGCTCAAGCGAAGAACATCCAAGGACAGCCAGTTGACTACCAATCCTTACGCACCAGTGAATTAAACCTTTGGACCAGAGTCATTCAACCATGCCACCACATCATTGTCCACTCTTTAAGGACCGGGTATCGCCTGTTTTATCTAGCTTGGACATACATCAGTTACTACCATCTTACTGTCCAGTTCTACCACCTACACCTCAACAGAATACAAAGGGAAAATCAATCTTACGTCCAACTTGCTGTTGTACCAGGAATACACAACACCTTTGATTGGGAGACTAACTCTTGGCTATATGACGCAGACTACAATCAACCTTGGGCAATTACCAGCCCAGACGCCTCATATACTGGTCCCCCTGCGTACTATTCTGTCCCAGCAATCCTAGAAGCCTCAAGTCTTGCCCCTCGACCCCTCACACCGATTCAGACCACTGTCCCAACTAGTCAAGAATGTTGGTCTGCCAGCACAGAAGATACTGAGTCAAATCCGTGGACAGCAAGGTGTAACTGCAAAACAGAGTATTGCACGTGCAACTTTCGACCAGATACACCTCCTACTCCTGACGGAATTACCTTGTGGACGCCAGGCGATTACCACCTCCCCATTCGATAAATCTGGCTCCTCGACACAGGAGACGCGCGTCATCCCAACGACCCCCTGAGAGAGAAACAGTTCCCAACGCAAGAGGTTTTCTTGTTGAAAGACCATTACCTCCTACCCCTCCTGACGCCTACTTACCCTTGTTTACCAATCGTATTCCTACCCCTATTGTACCTATCCAACCCTTTGCATCACCCCTTGTTGAATCCCCTGATAGTGCCGATCTTAGGAGTACTGATTTACACTGCTACCTACCAGAACAATCCTTCTTAGCATTAAACCTACCTACACGTTCAAGGAGAGAATTAATTGAATTCAAGAATTATTGTACCCAAGCTTGGCATCAACGACTGACACACTTTATAGTTTACAAGCACCCCACCAAGGAAATAAGTGACTTTGCCATCTCTCCAGCAGAATTTGAAGGATATCTGTGGAAAACCCGAGTAGTTCTAACACAAAGCAGCATTACTGAAGAATACTCCCGAATCCAATTAAGAAAACATCAAGGAAGACCCGATACCATTCGACTAAAGCCAGCCTACACCATTGCATATCCTTGGAACAACGGCCATTGGACTATAACAGTCGTCTAGATCTATGAGCACTAGGAGAGACATCACTGACGAAGAAGAAAATCTAATCCCACTCCTATTTGAAAACCTCAGTTACGACACCCAAGATCACTGTTACCGAGGAAAATTTGCAGGCACACCTATTATCAACCACGGAAATCTTTCTGACACTTGGTTATACGAAGACGATAACGACGAAGTTACCACCGAACAACTTAAAGCGGCAGCCCCAGGAGCAGAAAACGTTCAAGACTTCAACCCCTATAACTACACAGGCCTCTTCCTAGACAGACCAGTCAAGTGGAGCCGTTCTAGAAAACATTGGGTTTACTATAACAATCGAGAAGTCGATTTCACAGCCAGAACACCTCAAGAAGTTACCGCTATCCTAGGAACTGCTCAGAGCACTCGAAGCACCACTCCAGGACCTTCTACTCGGCGTAATACCCAACAACCTACTCCTCATACAACTAGCAACGTACCACAAGCAGTCCCTCGAACGCTCACTCCAACTAGAATCCAACTACAAGGTTCAGCCCCACCTATTGTTACAGCTACAACAACTCAGAATCCCACCATGTCAAGCAATCCACGCCTTGTCGGAACAGCACCAGAACCCTTTGACGGAAAGGCTGATAATGCAGAAGCCTTTTGGGCAGCTTTGGCCAATTATTACTACATCAATGGCGACTCCTTTACAGATGAAAGCAAGAAAGTTGCCGCTGCACTAACCCACTTTAAAGTAGGAACACCCGCCGGAGCGTGGGCTAGAGAACAAACCACCAAGGCTATGGCTCGTACTGTAGCAGACTATGGGTCATGGGACGACTTCAAGAAAGCCTTTGCCGATCACTTTATCCCTGCAGAAGCAGAGTTAGGCCTCCGCTAATACCATGCACACCTATTATCAAGGGAAACTACCATTTAATGAATGGTATCAGAAATGGTCGCACCACGCGTCACGAGCTACCACCGATGAAAGAACAAAGATGTACGCATTTAGGAAGAACATTAACCCGGCCTTACATCAGAAAATACTGGGAATCACACCAACACCAACTACACTTGCAGCCCTTGTCAAAGCAGCAAGAGAATTCGACAACCTTTTCCACCTATACAACTCCACTGCTTTTCGAGGAGGACGCTCTGTGCGTGCTCGAGGATTGAACACTCAAGGATCAGATAATCCATTGGAAATTAACTTGTACCAAGGAGAGCCCAATGAACGACCCTGGGAATCCAGAAGTGAAAGGAAACCCCTCACAGATGCAGAGAAAGAATTTCGACGCAAGAACAATCTCTGTTATTATTGTGGAAAGAAGAATCATATGGCAAATCAATGCAGAGCAAAGAAAGCAGCTCAAGGACGCCAACGACAAGGTTCTCGCCCCCAAACAGTCAGAGCTACAACCATCCAAGATGAAAACATCGAACCTGCGCAAGAAGAGCCCGTTCCTGTTGCTTCACTAACGACTTGGAGAGAGACACTTGCAGACTCGATCCTCCGCCCAAGATCTGCTCCTATGGATTTTTAATTGGACCCCCTTCTGCACCGAGGAGGGATGCGGTCCAAATCAGTACGATACAAAGAGAAATCAATTACCCCAAAGTTTTTACCAAGAATATTCGCTCCCCTTCTATTGCCTTGAAAGTTACCTTAGTAGGGAAGACAAGCGGCAAAGAAATCGGTGCAAGAGCCCTGCTCGACAGTGGAGCAGAAGGAATGATAATCCATGAACGATTTGCACAAAGACACCACCTGCACCTTCGAACTATGATCAAACCCTTGCCAGCACAAAATGTAGACGGAACACAAAATGCCAATGGACTAATACGCTTTAGCACCATCCAAAGACTTCGCATTCAAGCGCACACAGGCGCCACTCATGATGAACAAGCAGAATTCCTCGTCACGAACATTGGAGATCATGACATTATCTTAGGAACCAATTGGCTACGACACCACAACCCAGATATTGATTGGGCAAATGATACAATCACACTGAAGAACTGCCCCCGAACTTGCCTTACCACACACCCAAGCATAACCATTGCATCTGCATCTGGAACGCGGAATTACCAAATACAAGCACTTACTTTCCCTGAAGAAGAAGAACCCGAGTTTACGGACATTGCTGCACTAATCTTCCCAGATACTGAAGGACCATTGAACCCATGTGTTGACGAACAAATCCATGATGCGTTTAGCCCAATAACAATCAACATAAGAGCCAAATCAACCACAGCTACCAAGTTAGCCAATGCGGAAACACCCCCTAAGACATTAAACGAACTTATCCCCGCCCAATTCTTGAAATGGCGAAAGGTTTTCGATGAACAAGCTTCTCAACGCCTTCCTGCTCACCAACCATGGGACCATGCAATCAATCTAAAACCAGGGATCGCCCGACGCGATTCTGGCATTTATCGACTTACTCCCAAGGAACTACAAGCCCTAAAAGAATACTTAGACGAACATTTGAAGAGAGGCACAATCCGACCATCAAAAGCAGCTGTTGCCAGCCCATTCTTCTTTGTAGAAAAGAAAGGAGGAAATCTACGACCAGTGCAAGACTACAGAGCCCTGAATACAGCAACTGTCAAAGACGCGTATCCACTACCCTTGATTCCTGAATTAATTGACAAACTCCAAGGAGCCCAATACTTTACCAAGTTTGACATACGATGGGGATACAACAACATTCGCCTCAGAGAAGGCGATGAACACCTCGCAGCTGTCAAGACACGTACTGCTGATCCGTGTGGACTCAGGAGCAGGTGGGCAAGGGTCGGAACAGATGGTACGCGGCGTAGGCGGCGTTGAACAAGAGGACGAGCCAAATGACTAAGATGTACCAGATGGGAACTGGTACGTGTAACTGGAGGCAGAGGCGAAGGTTAGAAGCCAGTGCAACGAGGAGGCTTTAAACAAGGCGGTCGTAGAGGAGTACCTTGGGAGCGAGGGGAGTCTTTAAACTGAGCGGTCGCGGGGGAGTACCCAGGAAGATGAGAGTATCACAAATGGACAGTCTCACGACTGCCATGCTTCATTGGGGCTTATATACAGTAGACAGGGTCGATTACAAAGCACTGGGACTATTCTAGACTCTTTGGTACCATCCAATAGGACTACAGAGGCATAAACTTGCTTATGCCAAGTTTCAGGCTTACTGAGCGCATTACTGATCATTGTGGAGCGATGACGTCATTATGATGTCACTGTGGGGCGCTTAGTGAGCCTATGAGGTCACTGTGGAGTCGCTCAGTCAGCCATGATGTCATTGGAGCCTTGATGACGTCAGATGATTTATGCAACAGTTTCTAAGAGTTTGTGCCGCTGTTTCGGGTCCATGGTGGCTGGGTGGCCATGTGGCTGCCACGCGATGATTACCCGATTAGGAAACCGGTGCCTGGTCGTGTTAGAGTGCTTTTGCAATAGCAATATCTTGTACCACAGGAGGGATAGCCCAGAAAATGGAAGGGAGTCGGCAATGCAAAGTGAGGGTGGTCTTTCTTGAGTAAAATAGGACAATCCTTGGCCAGGACTTGGCCTTGGTTCGTAACAGCAGCATTCAAGACACCATTAGGACTCTTCGAACCATTGATAATGACATTCGGTCTCTGCAACGCCCCAGCCACTTTCCAACGCTTTATGAACACCATCCTAGCAAAATACATTGCCACTGAACGAGTGGTTGTTTATCTAGATGATATACTAATCATGGCGCAAACCTTGAACGAACTAGACGACTGGACACATAAGGTCCTAAAAACACTCCAAGACCACGATTTATACTTGAAACCAGAGAAATGTGCTTTCCGACAAACCTCTATTAGTTACCTAGGCATCAATATCTCCCAAGGACGAATATCCATGGACCAAGACAAGTTAATAGGCATTACAAAGTGGCCTACTCCGACCAATGTTACGGAAGTACAAGCATTTCTAGGATTCTGCAACTTCTATCGACGATTTATCCACCAATACTCTCGAATAGCACGGCCCTTGTTTAACTTAACAAAGAAAGAAAACCCCTTCAAGTGGGAAGACGATGAAGAACAAGCATTTCAGAAACTAATCCAAGCATTCACAACGGCCCCAATCCTCATGTTACCTAACCACACGAAACCCTTTCGACTCATCTGCGATGCAAGTGACTTTGCCGTCGGTGCAATCTTGGAACAACCCGATGAATTTAACAGATATCACCCAGTAGCCTATTTTTCGAAATCCTTGGACCCCGCACAACGAAATTACATGATCTACGATAAAGAACTCCTTGCTATCGTCTTATCCCTCTGGCACTTCCGACACTACCTTGAAGGCGCTACACACCCCATTGATCTATGGACAGACCACAATAACTTGACATACTTCATGACAAAACAAAAACTCACGAGACGACAAGCCCGATGGGCACTCCTCCTTAGCAATTTCGACTTCACCATCACCCACCACCCAGGAACTATGAACAAAGCAGACGGTCTGTCCAGGCGGCCAGACTTTAAAGAGGGGATACAAAACGAAAATGATGGAAAGGTGCTCCTAGATGACAAATTTTTTAAAATTAGAGCAACACGCACCTCTGCTACAGAACCAATCGGCGACCAGGAACTTCGACAACAACTACGATCTAGCAAAGACTATGACCCAGAAGTATCTAACGCGTTAGCAATCATTATAAAGAATGGACCAAGGCGACTATCCAAAGGCTTACAGGACTGGAACCTTGAAGATGGACTAATACTATTCAAAGGAAAAGTCTATATCCCAAACAACGACACCCTAAGAAAGAAAATTCTAAAACTACACCACGACTCCCTTGCCACTGGGCATCCTGGCCAATGGAAAACTTATGAACTAATCAGCCGAAACTATTGGTGGCCAGGAATGCTAACTTATGTCAAAAGTTATGTAGATGGTTGCGCAATTTGCCAAAGTACCAAGAACCGTCCAAAGACAGAAACACCCCTTGTACCGATTACACCAGCTGGAGAAGTATGGAAAAGCATTACTATGGACTTTATCACAGACCTACCGATTTCACAAGGCTTCGACAGCCTCCTAGTCGTGGTAGATCGATTCAGTAAAGCAATAATCATTACCCCTTGCCACAAGACAATCACAGCAGACGAAACAGCGACACTAATCATGAACAACGTCTGGAGAAGAATAGGGCTCCCAACACAAATAATATCGGACAGAGGCCCTCAGTTCGCAGCAAAAGTCACTCAAGAACTATGGAAGAAGTTAAATGTCAAAGTATCATTAAGCACAGCATATCACCCACAGACAGATGGAGAAACAGAACGAGTTAACCAAGAACTAGAACAATACCTACGAATATTTTGCAACCATCAAGCAGACAATTGGGCAGAACTAGTTCCCTTTATGGAGTTCGCACATAATGCCAGACAACACAGTGCTACGAACAAACCCCCGTTTGAAGTCTGGTATGGCTTTAACCCAACATTTGCTCCGCCCCTTGCCTTTACATCAAAGTTCCCTTCGATCCAAGAAAGACTATCAAGATTAAACCAACTCAGAGAAGAAGTAGCTGCCTCCCTGAACCGAGCAACAGAAATCATGAAGCAATCAGGACCTCAATCCTCCACATTTCGTTTTAAAGAAGGGGATCAAGTATGGCTGGAAGCCACGAATCTACGAACCACTCACCCAAAAGCAAAACTAGCCCCTCGACGCTATGGGCCATTCAAAGTCACCACTGCCTATCCAGTAAACGTTCGCCTCGAGTTACCAAAGTCTTGGAAGATACACCCAGTTTTTCACCACTCCCTGATTAAACCTTACAAAGAAACCATTGCCCATGGTCCTAACTTTTCAAACCCGCCACCAATATTAGGTCGAAGGTGAAGAACAATATGAAGTAGAACAGATCCTAAACTCTCGGCTCTCCCCAAACCGCAAAGGAATCCAATATCTAGTTAAATGGAAAGGGTATACGGTTGCAGAAAATACTTGGGAGCCAGCATCTAACCTATCAAGAGCGCAATCACTTGTTAAAGACTTCCATCGGAAATATCCGAAGGCGCTTAGAACAATTCCCACCAGGAGTAACCCCTAAACCAACAACTCTCATCATGACCTCTGTCGATGACTACCTTTATCCTTGTTACCAACGAACTTTTCAGAGAACTCCTGCGACCACATGCACCCAATCGACCACAGCCATCCCCAAAGCAAATCATAGAACAAGGGAGAACTCCCCACGAACAAACAGACTTCGACTTTTCATATGCAAACTACTCCACCTTCCAAAGAAACAAATCCCTACTGTTGCAGGAGCAACAAGTCTATAAAGAGGGGATGAATGTTACGAACCAAGGCCAAGTCCTGGCCGAAGATTGTCCTATTTTACTCAAGAAGAACCTCTCTCACTTTGCATTGCCGACTCCCTTCCATTTTCTGGGCTATCCCCCCTGCGGTACAAGATATTGCTATTGCAAAGGACACTATAACACGACCAGGCACCAGTTTCCTAATCGGGTAATCATCGCGTGGCAGCCACATGGCCACTCAGCCACCATGGACCCGAAACAGCGGCACAAACTCTTAGAAACTGTTGCATAAATCATCTGATGTCATCAAGGCTCCAATGACATCATGGCTGACTGAGCGACTCCACAGTGACCTCATAGGCTCACTAAGCGTTCCACAGTGACATCATAATGATGTCATCGCTCCACAATGATCAGTAATGCGCTCAGTAAGCCTGAAAGTTGACACAAGCAAGTTTATGCCTCTGTAGTCCTATTGGATGGTACCAAAGAGTCTAGAATAGTCCCAGTGCTTTGTAATCGACCCTGTATACTGTATATAAGCCCCAATGAAGCATGGCAGTCGTCAGACTGTCCATTTGTGATACTCTCATCTTCCTGGGTACTCCCCTGCGACCGCTCAGTCTAAAGATTCCCCTCGCTTCCAAGGTACTCTTCAACGACCGCCTTGTTTAAAGTCCCCTCGCTACACTGGCCTCCAGCCTTCGCCTTTGTCTCTTGCAACACCTACCAGTCCCCATCTGGTACCTCCTCGTCGTTTGGCTCGTCCTCTTGTTCAACGCCGCCTTCGCCGCGTATCATCTGTTCCGACCCTTGCCCACCTGCTCCTGAGTCCACACGGATCAGCAGTACGTGTCTTGACAGCGCGCGCGATATTGTGGACACCTCTACTCACCCCTTTTGCTTGTGTGAACAGGGTGACACCATAGAGGCTGGGTTTCCTCCTATAAGGAAGGGTCCTTCAAGGGCCCTCTCCGGGGAATGGTTCATGACATTAAGTGCTTCCCTAGTAGCAATCTAAGTACTTTCCTAATCACGGAAGCGACGTATGTGGCAGTACAGGAACATCTGGGACAGAAGCAATGCTACTCATTGCTTCTTTAGTACATCTTCAGAAAGGTACGATCAATGCATTCCAAATGCAATATCAACAGACATAAACAATCAAGATCTGACGCACACATGATGGAAACAGTGCAGTCCATAGTTCAGATGTTCTGGCATCTTCTGGACCCCAAACCACTCGGTAACAAGCACCTGATTCATTTACTGTTAGTTAGTTTAGGGCTG
The DNA here is from genome assembly GCA_025769875.1 of Russula earlei. Taxonomy (NCBI): domain Eukaryota; kingdom Fungi; phylum Basidiomycota; class Agaricomycetes; order Russulales; family Russulaceae; genus Russula; species Russula earlei. The sequence goes on from JAGFNK010000422.1 coordinate 12,488, forward strand.
GTCATCTGAGGACTTGTGGTTTATCCATAGAATGGAGTTGTCCATAAGGCACCTCATATAGTTCTATTAGGGTCCTTAGAGTCAACCCTAATACTTCTATCAAGGTCCTTAGTATTGCCTTATAGTTCATTCTAAGGTTATTAGAGTTAGTCTAATAATGCATTCTAGGGCCTATAGTATCTTCATTAGTGTCTATTGTAGAGCACTTTGGGTCATCCTAAAGGGTCTTTAGGAAGCCTATAATACTGTCTTATATTGCTAGAAGGGTTGTCACCAAGTAGGGCTTGCTGTATGTCAATTGCGCCTAGAATCACTTGTGCAACAATGCATGGGCAATATTGTGGACACCTCTACTCACCCCTTTTGTCCATGTGAACAGGGTGGCATCATAGAGGCTGGGTTTCCTCTAATAAGGGTCCTTCTAGGGCCCTCTCTGGGAAATGGTTCATGATACATCTAGGGTTGAAAATGCTAATCAAACAGCAGAGATCATTGAGGCCATGCAGGCCACCAAATACAGTTTGGCAGCCACAATCAATGTAATTCAAGGTTCTGACATCTTACCTGATAAGGAAGTGATCACACCCAATCAGAAAACATGGACAGAGACAGCCAAGCATATGGGTGTCAAATGGGGCCCAAAACAACAGACCAGTCTCCCCAATCCACAGGGACTGACAGTGCAAAGCATCAGCATTGCTAAGGGAAAGCACCACCATGTTCACAATGATCCATATGCCAGGGGCAAATGGTTGGGCAAGTGTGCCAAGCCTGATGCAACATCTGCTGCCATGAATGCACATGCCCTCAGGGAACCATCATCCCTCCCTCAGAACCCCCCTCCCTCTGATGCCACTGCCTCCCTTGCACCAGGTAGGTCCCTTTCAGACTCACACCACTGCCTATTCTAACAGCCTCAACTGCTGCTGTTCCCTACAATACAAAATGTTTTTTGTATCATTTTAATTTATTTGTCTAATAGCTAATAAATAAGTCATTGAATATGTGATTTGGTGTCATTTAAATGCATGAATGATGCACCAATTCTCTTGCCAACACAATCACCTTTTATGGTAATTCAACCCACCACAAAAAGTATGCAACTGTCAATTGGTATTCAACTGAGGTATGTTTGGGTCAACATTCATGCCTGCCATGTCTTCATCTTCATCTTCATCAGTGTCGGGTCTGTGATGCTTTGCGCCTATTAGTTTTAGGAGGCATGGAGTCCAAGTCATCCACTCATCTAAGGCGAGGATGCACAATGACAGTGGGAGCACTGGAAGAGCTGGCTCCGGGGGACCGCAGTGTGGTACTGGTCCAAATGGGTGATCTATGCGATGTGGTCGGAAGACTTGCATGGTCCGACGCGGGGGTGAGAGCCGAACCGGGGGCGAAGAGGTGTTGGGTGTGCGTCTCAATTTGGGGGTCTAGAGGATACTGGGAGATGAGGTTGGCGATGTAGGTGGAATCGGACGTTGACTGCTGGGAAAGTTCGGGGTGCCAGCCTTACTGCTGTGCAGGATCAGGAGCAGAGTGCTGTCAGTGTGATGGGGTGGGTGATTGTCAAGAGGGAAAGTAATTAAATGGAGGGGCATCAGAGGTAGTGGGGAGTGGGTGTTGGGGGACAAGTGATATTGATTTCGTGTGGTTGGTTGGGTTCGACGGGGATGACGATGATCAGCTGTGGAGGGCTGGGGAGGGTGAGTAACCTGGTCAAGGCCCGGCTCAATGCTGTCAAGCCCTAGCTGCTGAGCCCTGTGAGGATATTATAGTATGACGTGTGATTGGATCATATTCTGTTTTGAGACACCACATAGTAGAGATGAAAGCAATGAGCATTGTGAGAAGTTACAGGCACAAGAAAAATACACAATGGTATCAGAAGCGAAAATGCCCTTCCCATTCTATGTCTCAGCCGTGGCCCAGGCAACTTTCTTTGGAGCTGGCGCGGGTTCTGCCTCCGACGCTGCGGTTTGAGGCGCTTGGGGTAGAGGGCCATTCTTGATCCCGTCGAGCACGCGCTGAGCATGCTCCGTATTCCGTATGAACCAGCCCGCGAAGCGGCGGCCAACCGTAACCTCGGAGATGTGGACCATGTTCTTGTCAAAAAAGGCGATCATAAGCCTCGAGTATGCGGGCGGGTGGGCGGCGCAACGTGACAGACGACGTACCTCGTTGATGATAAAGTCCATGTCGCTCGTAGAGATCATCTGACCATCCAGCAGGTTCTGCTCGTTGCCTACACGGCTGACTGACCGGCTGGCGGCCTTGACAGCCATCATCTGTTGCACCATCTCTTCTTCGTCCGCGTCAAGGAAGCCCGCAAGCTTAGCGGCGTCGAGCGAAGTGTACAGCTTGAGGAAGCTGCGCAGCGTCGGAACGGCCGCCTGTGCGCGTACGTCGGCCAGGAAGAGCGCGAGGTGGCGTTGGGCGGGCTCCGATGGTGGGTCTTCCGCGTATGCCGCAAGCTGTTCCTGGTCATCGTACGGTGGCGGATTGGCGGAAATGAATTTCGGGCACGCGTAGAGGAAGAGCTCTTCGAAAGCAGGAAGACCCTCATCACTAAAGGTGCGAGAAGAGGCATATATTTCAGAAATGATGAAAACGCGAGAAAAGCCAAGCACGCACCCCCGGGACAACTTGGCAAATTGGTCACCATATCGATCCTTGACGATGTTGAGAATATTATCGTCCAACCGGCTCGGAGACAGAGCGTTGCAGATGGCGAATAATGCGTACATACGGTCGGCGGTCTTGTTGATCTAATCAGAGAGATTTAGTTGCTGTATCGACATTGGTTGTGTCAGCGGCAGACCTGGTCGTACTGGTAACTTCTGGTGTGATATTGTCGCATTCGAAGAATGAAGTTTAGTATTTGCACAAAGACGCGGATAGCGTCTGGGTAGCGGCGCAGCATGATATAACAGAATCCCACATAGTAATACGTTGCGACATGACAGGCGGTAACGCGAGTGAAGGGATTCTATGAATAGAAAGACGATATGAGCGCCAGGTCCCAGCAGCGAGAGCCGTGATGAGAGGATCCACCCACTTTTTGGTTGAGCTCAACGTTCTCCACAACTTTGAGAGCAAGGGTAAAATCGCCAAGCAATACGTGTACGCGCAAGAGCCCGATGAGACTGAAATAGCCTAGCATATGATAGAGAGGCAACGAGCCATAATCGCCCACGATTTCCCTGTGACGGTGGATCAACATGCGGAGGCGTTTTTGTAATATCCGACTCACGCGATCTCAGCTTCAGACCTCCCTTGCTGCTTAGCGACAATGAACTCGTTGATCTTAGATTTTTGGATGAGAGAATAGAGCACATTGAGGACGCTGTACGCGCTCCAAACCTGCGTGTTGGTTAAGCAGCAGCCTCTGAGCGGGGAGGATCCATGCCACGTGCCTGGCTACCGTCGGCTAACATCACCAATTCCTCCTCAGTCTTGGTCTTTACTCTTGCGCGCCAGACATAGAAGGATTGAAATTGATAGATAAACTCGTCGACGATATCCCATAACCATTGCTCCGGGAGCTGAAGTGGTACGGGACCTTCCTCCGAGTCTGCGAGGCCGTTATAGGACTGATAGCGGTGACAAAACGGAACACGCACTTAAGAGATAGTTAAAAAGTTCGCAGCTATTCTCGTAGGAGTGGAAGCGATCGTCGATGTCTGGTTGTAATCGAGAGTACACATGTCGGTAGTATAGCTCGCGGTAAAGTATGAGGAATAGCTGGTCTGCATGTAGCTGTAAACACGATAGAACGCCATCAGGGGATAGGCGCGAAACGCACCGTCGTTGACGAGTGGGGCTATGACCTCTGCTTCGGGCCACTCAGTCTTTGCATAGTACTTTTCAGTGAGTCGGTTCCAGCCGCTGTCGTAAGCGACCGTTATCTCTGCGAGGTTGTTTTCCAAAACGGCTTGATGGAAGTGAACGATAAACTTGAAAAAGGAGGGATCAGGTGGTGAGATTCGCTTTTTATCTCGGTGATACGCACCCGCTTGACCGCGTCCGGAATCTGCGCGAACGCTGCTTGTTGCGCCATCTGGTGCTGCACAGCGACAAGGGTGGCTTCATCGATTCTTGGCTGGGCTGCGGTGCGCAAGGAAAGGAAGGATCAGATTCAGGTTTAGGACAATCATGGAGCGTATTCCGCACCATCGTTGTACAAGCCATTTTGGCCATAATTTCCGATGGCGAGATTGACATCGACCTGGAGATCCTCGTCGATCTCTTCAGTTGCCCAAAGACTTACTCGAGGTTGTGACATATTCGTTGAATTGAAGACCCACGTCCCTCTGCCTGCGGAAAGATTTTCTCAACCGGGCCGCGGTATCCGATCAACGACTCCCTCCATCACTCGGCGAGGTGTGGATTTCCCATTGCAAAGCCGGGGAAGTGAGGACGATAGCGACCCCTGCAACTACCAACCAAATGCCACACCAGGCGAAGTTTTGGAGCCCCCCATGTAGTTCTCCACCAACCAATAACAGACACGAATTCTTACCCTAGAAGCCCTCTCATAAGAAGAGCCTCAGTGTTCCAGCACGAATCATGCCTTTTTTTGCCCCAATCCTTGGTTCTCAGAGACCAACCGACCCGAAAGTCCTCCTTCCATTCACCATACTGTAGGTGATCGGGAACTTGGCAGTTGATCACCATCTCCGTGATTTCAATTTTCCCTGTAATCTGCTCAAACAACTCCATTCAAAACTTTGTAGTATACTATTGAGTGCCATTAATGTCATTAAGAAAACTGGAGGTCCATCGAGCGAGTAATATTTCAGCTGGGGGTGCCGAGATGGTGATCCACTGACTGCCGAGTTCCCGATCACCTACAGTATCCTCACGCGTGCGCCCACAAAGGCCCCTGCCTTTCATCCAACGACCTGACACCACACATTACATATTAGTCCCGGACGACCCAAGATACCTCGAAAAGGGCCCAATCGTTTACTCCAAATCAGAGGCGGCCCACTTCATTCATCTGGGTTCTGGGATGCAAGAGAAGTCTCCAAGGCCGCCCCCCCTCCGAGCGTGAAACTCGCACAGGGTGGCTACATGTCATCAACACGAGGCTGACCGATGATAAGATAACTGTGTTAGTAACTAAACGAGATAACGACTTTCGCAATCCAGACGACACCTCCTTAGAAAAACAATGACCTTCATATCCGTGAGGTTTCAGTGGAGGAGGGTACCTAGCCTGAGTCCCACATGAGCCCCGACGGGGTCGCGTGTAAATGCATTCTCCTTCACCCGGTCCATACACCGGCTTCAGCGTGCTAGATAGGGCTGATTCATTTTCTCCTGCTATCCAATGACTAGTTTCTCAATAACTAGTACTACCAATTACGGGAATAAACGCTTTCTAAAACAAAAACATCACAATCGTCACTTCATCACTGACTTCAGTTGACTTTGAAGTTTGGACATCGATTTGAAGTACAGTGTCTCCCTCAAAATCCCTCCCCTCTCATGCTATCACAGAGCCTACGTATTTCCATACCAGTCATACCGAACTGACACTTGTCCGAGTCTCCCCAACCCAACTTGGCTAGCCGGTCTCGACCTAACAGTGCATAGTCGCGAGATTGGGTTCTAGTCTATGCCAGTGAAAGCAGTGAGTGGGAGGGGACGGTCATGGACTAGCCGCACAAGTCGATGATCCACTGTCAGAAGCGGTTCTTCGGCGAACACGCCTGAATGATTTCGTACATTGCTACTAGGAGCTCCCATACATATCTGCCGACGGTGACGGTCAGCACAATGACGACCGCAATGATAAGATGCCCATGAGAAATGTCTAGGAGTGCGCTTCGCTTACAAGCTGTGGGTTAGACAAGTTGAAAGTCACCGTTACGTGGACGAGAGATCATCTGTATGCACGTATCAAGAAAGCCCTAAATGCAACCATGGACGACGCAAGCTGCCACACAGAATCATTACCTGGTTGAGCATTGTCCATGTCCGCATTCCGCATGTGCGTTGGGACAGCATCCATGTACTCGTTAATTCAAGCGCTGTCTTCGAGGTCTCCGGTTCGTGAATCCACCTGGATAGAAATGCGAACGTACGAAGAGATAGGGAGAATGTGAGACTCATGATGAAAATCTTGGAGGAGGGGCGTGAATATGGGAGTTAGGGAACATCTGGTTTTTATACTTGAGCATGAAATGGGGGAGATATGAAACAAAGGTGTAGCGCTTTGTTCATTCAGGGCAAGGGGTAAGCGTCGAGGCCACAGAGCGAATGACCTTGGGGGTAATGCTGCAACATCTGCCCACACAATCTTGAACGCGACCTTCGCAAGACAAACATCGGATACAAAAATATGCGATTCTCTACGGTTGGAAAGGCTATTCGACACTGATCATCATGTATTTCACACCCGGCAGGTGCAAATGGAGATACACGTGATCAACTGAACTGTAATACAACACGATTGGCGCGGCGCGAGGTAGAAAGACGAGGATGACAACGACAAGCCGTGCCGATGGTCGCGGCTCGCCACTCGCCAGGTCCGGGCGCCGCTTTGTAGTTGTCTCGCGCCCGGCCGGAGTTCGCGGCGGAGTGGCGTCGGGCGGAGCGGCAGGACTCGGGCTCGAGGCCACGTACTCCCCAGCTGACAAGCAACTCTCGACCACGACCATGGCCACAAAACAGACCAACGACGAGAGCGGCGCGGCCCTGCTCAATGCAGACCTGAGTTTGGACTACAAGCCTCCTCGCTCCGCCTCTCGGCATTTCTTTTGGAGGTGGCGGATGTGGTTCGAGACGACCTTTGCGCTGTCGATGTTTGAGGGCTGGGAGAAAATTTTCGTCTGTGCGTTTCCCCCCATTGTCAGAAGAGGTTACCCTCAGAATTTGACGTGTATAGTGACTTTAATGGCCATCTTTTGGGGCTTGGTCATTACGGGCATCTATCGATACCTCCCGTATCACCTCCAGTTTCTTTACCGGCGCGCGGTTTACTATGTGTCTGGAACCGAGCAAAATGACTGGTCGTCTGCGAGAGCGGTCGGAGGGGCGGTGCTATCAAGCAAGGCTACACATATCCTCACAGCAGAGTTGTAAACCATATGCTGGAGCTTTGCGGTGAGAACATCTGATGTTTTGCGTGTGATGCGGACTGACCATCGTGGCTAGTTCCTAGACTAGATGTTATAAGCCAGCTCATAGACTTGTTTTGCTACGCCACGATTCCAGAGGGCCCTTCCCCTGTCCAGCTTCTCTGTATAGATGATCGAAATAGTATTCCTGATATGATCGTTGACGAGTGAAAGAATACCATCCGATGGAACACCAGAATCGTGAATGTTGCGATACACCCACCTCACTACTGCATGGCAGCAAGCCCCCGACTTCTGGTCGATTCTACCTCGCATCGATGGGGGTTTTTTTTATGTGCTCGACCTTGGGGCCAGCGTGGGTGTGCTCGCAGTCATGCTAGTCACGCTTTCTCGTTATGTCCGGAAAGCTGGCGACGTCAAGCACCACACAGGTGGTTGATCGAAATGTTAATTAAACCTCACTGCAGAGGGTCGGATCGAGCCTCGATAAAGGCGAAGGAGAAGCCAGGCACGGACCAGCGCGTCTCTCGGCAGGCGCAGGGTAATCGGGAGAGTAAGCAAGGTTTCTCCCATGTATACTGTACGTGATTCGCAAGGGTGATGCCATCCAGCATGTACGACCCCCGTTGTTAGAGCAACTTGCGAGCGCCGAGGGTGCTTTTGTTCAGATGAATTTGGCTTCTAAGGATTTGTGTGTTTCGGAGTTTCCTGCGCAGCATCCCGTGTACAAATAACTGCTATCCCCACTTCCATCGCGTAAAATTTCTATCGATGTCGATTTCGGACGCCCATAGCCGTGTGGAGGACAACGATAATGTACCGTACTAGTAGAACGAAGAGTGATAGAGAAAAGTTCGTGTGAGGAGCGAGTTCGTATTGCTTAAGTGTGGATCAATCTCGTCGACTGATAGAACTGACAGATACGAGACACGCCAAAAGGCCGACAAGAACGCGGGAGGGCGAGGTATCGTCCGAGTCGGAGCAGCACGATCTCAACCTTTGAAGTATTGTTGTTCCTCAAATTGTGCATATTTGGCCACCGCGGCTCCTCCTATTCTAACCCTACGACCAATATATCACAAAGACTACCCACCCAGAGTATTTGAATGGGTATTCTCGTCTTGCCAGAACAACCACAGAGTAACCGGATCAACCGGATGACACAGAGTGGAGAGGCTCGAGAAATGGGGCGTGGTGAACACCAACACCTTGAAGGGGTTATCAGACAGCATGTTTCGGAACACGCCCAGTTATCGCGTTGCCACTAGAGTTGGAGCATGGGCGTTCAGGAAGACTGTCGTTCGCGTTCATCACGAGAAGAAGAGGAAAACGGTCTAGTTTAGGGTTCCCGTGATCGTCCTATCATTGGTCAAGGGTATTCCGACCAGGCTGCAGGTCCTGACACTCCCGAATGGTAAGAAGGTGCGGTGGTAACGGTCTGGGCGAGCCAAATCCACACTGTTCGACCACGGTTGACATGGCTAAAAGGGGCCGCCGCAGCAGACGCAGCAGGCGGCGACGAGGCACTGTTGAAGGTGCATGCCTACACGCGAGGGGAGTAAGACACACAAGGATGGAATTAGGGAAGGTGTTATATGAAAAGCTGTGCTGTAATGGTGTGCGGAAAGATCTCATCAGAAGAACAGTCTCAGACCGTAGCGGAAAGGGCAACCACACTGATTTCATTTCCATCCCGAAGACATGGCGTGTTGGCAGAGATAAAGACGGGGTCTTGTCGTGAAGATTTTCGAGTAGGCCAACTCCAGCAGCGTAGGCCAGCCAAAGGCTTGCAGGGTGAGAGCAACGCCAAGTCAATCATCAAATGGCAAAGAGGACGTGATGATTGGATCTGACAAAGGGCCTGTCAAATTTGGCAATTCAATTGCACCCACCCTCCTCCCTTCTTGAGTCGCGCTCCAGCAAGATTAAAACATGTCCAACCAAAGGTCTCGTGAGCTTGGACATCCTGTCACATATCGTCGTGCTCTTTCTCTTCACTCCCCCAGTAGAATCATAAAGGCTACGACATGTCTTTCAGTTTTCAGCGCAGTCCTTCCCAACTCACCTCGTACACTTGTCTGCCGCTCTCTGGACCGCTCGTACAATGTCCCAGACAGACCGCAAGAGCGTCGTTGTCGTCGGTGGTGGCGCAGCCGGCGCGACCATTACTCGCATCCTTTCTTCCAAGATCAATCCCTGTACCACGACGCTTACCCTCGTGACTGCGCGCCCCTTCGCCATCCACTTCCCTGCGGCCGCTCGGCTGACCACCACCGCAGAGGGTAAACTCGAGGACAGCGTATTAATACCCTACGACAACCTTCTCGTCAACGGCAACGGAAAAATAAAAATTGGACGCGTCACCGCCATCGAGCAGAGCAAGGAAGGCGGCTCGGACTGCGTGGTGCTGTCCACGGACGAACGCATTGCCTACGACTTGCTCGTCCTAGCTCCGGGCTCAGAGTCCAAGGGTCCCCTTGCTTTCCCCGATGACCGTGTTGGCGTTCTCGAGCTCATCGCCACCTGGCGTCGCAAGTTTGAGGACGCCAAAGGCGTCATCCTCGTCGGCGGCAGCGCTCGTGGCTGTGGTACGGCATTTGGTCCAAACGTTGGACTGACGATTCATGTTGTCCTGCTCAGAGTATGCAGGCGAGATCAAAGACACGTTCCCTGACAAAAAGGTTACTATCGTCCACAAAGACGGTCAGTTACTCAACGCTGTCTACCCGGACAAATACCGCAAGCGACTCGAGAAGGATCTTACGTCCCGTGGCATCGACATCGTCTTCAATGACTATGTCGACGATTTTGACTCCACGCCCACCGTGACTCGTAGCGGTCGCGAGCTCGAAGGTGACCTCGTCGTACGTTCCTGCGCTCTTCTCCGTGAATTTGGTTGTTTGACACCGTCGCAATGGCCAATGTAGGTTCCAACGTTTGGCAGCCGCCCCGCAACGGATTTTGTCAAGTCACTCGGCTCGGATGTACTCAATCAGCGCGGACAGATCAAGATTGCGAAAACTTTCCAGCTGCAGTCGCATCCCAACATTTACGCCATCGGCGACGTCACAGACTGGTCTGAGCAGAAGCAGGCTGCCAAAACGGCGAAGCATGCTCAAATCGCCGCCGCGAACATTCTCACCCAGCTCGATGGTGGTGTTCCAGTCAAGAACTACTCGGGCCAACCCGAGATCATCGTCATCTCCAATGGGAAGGTTCGTTGGCCATCGCACACTTCAATCCACACACCCTCTTTCTGACGATTCTTGCCCCTCGCAGAAGCAGGGCATTGGGTATATTGGGGTGCTCTGGGGCCTCGTGCTGGGCAACTGGTTCTCCAGCTCTGTAAAGGGCAGAGGACTCATGATCACCACAACGCGTAAGAGTTATGGCCTTGCCAACTAATGTTGTACGATCTACGACTGGCATGTTCACGGTCATCCATATTTATAACGTTCATGAAATGTGTAACATTACCTCCGTTTCCATATTTAATATTCTCTGCTGTACAGCTTGTGATATCTGCTCAGTTGTGCCTCGTTGAATCCTCGTTCTCTGGAGCGGTGACACGGCGAAGTTTGTTTTCGACACTGAATATATATATGATCACGATCACAGGCACTCTCCTCATCCCAACATTTCATGATGATCCGTCGGTCAAGCACACATGTTGTACACCATCGGGTGGATTTCGCGACGATAAGAACTGGTGTGCGATAGATCGCAACCAAGACATCCCCTGCGCAATTCGTTTCTGGGAACCCTTTGTGAACGTGTGCAATCGTCACAATAGGAAGTCCCATGAGCCCTAAACTCGTGAGCCATTCAACATGGGCGCAGAGGGCATCGGCCGCATGAGCTCATGACAGCGGCCAACAAAAATAGCGTCACACTTCTGAATGAACATTACATTGTGGCCCCGCCCGCCGGATCGCGGTTTCAGTCCCCGTTTTTCGGTCTCAAAACAAAAGGAGGGCGGGCGGTGAACGTGGGGGGAGGAGGGAGCATGCGCCGAGTTTGCCCATCGCCCGTACATCGTGGCGAGCACGAGTGGTGCCTGCTCATCGATCGCGGCAATGAGCCCGTCGCGCGCGTATGTTCCGCGAGCGCGGAGAGTGCGGGCCTGTTCCCGACATTTACCCAGACTCGCTGTGCCAGACACCGCGCCGGTGACGGGTGCCGGTGCCGGTTCCACAAGGCCCACGCCCGTCACAGCGTAGCCATGGAAGGAGGACAGGTGCTCCTAACGGCCCGCCATGGGCGGACACTCGTTTCTGCTGCCGGGCAGAGAGCGGAGAAGCGGAGAGAGGGGTGTGGATACCGCCATGGTTATCGTCGGAGAGGCCCCACGCAACAAGCATTTCGGTTCGACCGAAATTGATGCGCGAACGAACAATGGGTCACTTAAACTTGGTGACGAGTCCCGCACAAGAGGGCGCTCTCATCCTTTGCATGGGCATATGGCGCGTGAGCCGACCGGGAGCACAGAGAATGTGCGTTTGGCGGGGGGCAGCACAATTGAGTAAATGCGGAACGGAGAATGTTGGGGTTTTCGAGGAGAGTTCTCGGATTGGACTGTTAAATCGGGTAAGAGGAGCAGACGTAGAACGGGAGATGGAGGCATGCGGTATATATGCTATCAGGCTAGGCTAGCTAAGCTGCAAGGTAGTAATTGATAATCGATAATTGGTCGGGGCGTTGGGGCAAGGGTGAATGAGGTGAGGTGAATAAGCGACTTCATATTTCATATCGACCTGAGCTTGTGCGCTACCTTCCCTTCGTGGCTCTCCCTCTCCCACCATCCCTCTGCTATGTCCGAGCCCACCAAGGATGCCGCTTCGCCCTCCCCCCCCGGCGTAACCATCGTCAAAAAGGAGAAGCAGCCTTATCCCTTCTGGCTGGGAGGTACTGAACCCCCCTTGTCTCCTCTCCCCTTCCCTCCCGATCGATCCTACCTCTCCCGTAAAATAATTCTGGTCACGCGAATGGTGCTCACGACCTCTTTCTTCGTCCTTCAGGTGTCGCCGCGACCATCGCCGCATCGATAACGCAGTAAGCACACCCACACAGCCCTCCCCGTGCTCCCGCGTCCCAAAGTCTCAATGAGAGCCTCATCCTCCTTTGTGGCCGCCCAGCCCGCTAGATCTCACAAAAGTGCGCCTGCAGGCCTCGGGTGACAAACGGATGATAGAATCCATGAAAAAGACCGTGCGCACTGCCGGTGAGCTCCACCCCTCTTCCCGTTCCCTTTTCTTTCGTATCTCCGTTCTCCCCCCCCCTTCCTTCCAACCTTCCCGCGACTCTCCTCCCCCCCCCCCTCTTCCCCCGCACCTGCTTTAGATCTGCCGCTGACGTCGTCCTGACGGGCAATGCATGTACAATCCTACCCTTGCTGCCGGACAGGTGCTCGCGGTCTCTTCGATGGTATTACGGGAACGTGGATGCGCCAGATGAGCTATTCACTCTGCCGCTTCTGGGCGTACGACGAAAGCAAGAAGATCGTTGGTGCTGGTGCGTCCTCCATTCCTAGATGGCTTCCGTCCAATCGGGTTACGTGAACCCCCCTTTGTTCCTTGCGATGTGCGGTGGCATCCTCTGCTGCATCGTACACCTCACCACCTTCCTCTTATATCTTTAGGCCGTGTGACTCACTTTTTCTTTCCTTCTCTAGGGCCCAGCGCACCGCCGTGGAAACTTATCACTGCAGGATGCATGGGTATGACAAGTGGTTCCAGAAAAATTATCACTAACACCTACGTCTTGCAGCCGGTGGGATCGCAGGTGTTATCGGCAACCCAGCGGGTACGCTCTCCGCTCTTATCTCTGTGGACTGGCATTGACATGCTCCCCATATCCTGTCAGAGATTGTTATGGTACGCCCTACCCACGCGCTCGTTCATTTTCCGAGTACTATCAACACTCACCTACCACAGGTCCGCCTACAAGGCGACTTTGCCAAACTGCCAGAGAAGCGGTTCAATTATAAGCACTGTTTCGATGCTCTTTTCCGTGTATGCGATGCTTGAACTCCATCTCTTTACCCTTTGCTAATAGAGTGCCATCACAGATGGTCCGGGAAGAAGGCGTGTCATCACTCTCACGGGGATTAACGCCAAACGTGTTCCGTGCTATTCTTATGAACGCCAGTCAACTTGCCTCGTAGGTATTGTTTCCTTCTCTATTCCCTCGTTAAAGGACGGTCCTCTACAGTTATGACTTTGCCAAAGCAGAGTTGCTCAAGACGCCTTATTTCAAAGATGACATTTACTGCCATTTCACCGCGAGCTTTGTAGCGGTAAGAAAATTTATGCAAATGTGTCACAAGGACGCTCATTATCGTATAATGGATTCAGGGCACTGTCGCTACGACAGTCTGCTCACCTGCGGACGTGCTCAAGAGCCGCATCATGAATGCTTCTGGGCCCGGCTCTTCTGTATGTATCGCCTTGCCCTTCCTATTCTGCTTTCACCGACAGGATCTCGCCACTCTAGTCCACATTGCAGGTGATCCGCCACTCCATGCAAACAGAGGGGCCGGCGTTCATGTTCAAAGGATGGCTCCCGGCGTGGTCTCGTCTACAACCGACGACGATTCCTTATCTTCCTTACCCTAGAACAACTCAGAAACTTAGTGGACTGGTCACGCGCTCGTGGCATTGCGTTGCAGAATGAGTAACCCAGATTGAAAACATGGGTATATTTTTCTTGCATCTTTCCATCGTATACCTACCAATGTACTTGCAGCCACGACGACGATGAACTTTCTATATAAGCGCCATGACAGTGGTGGGCCAGGTCGAAAGGAGCAAAACGTCGTAGCAGGTTATTAGAACGTCTGGGCCGCTAATTGCCATTGCAAGATGATCTTGACGCGCGATCTAAACGACGCAAATCTTCACATGGACATGTAGATGAATGGGCATTTTAGAGATACATGACATGATGACTCGAGTGGCGAGAGAGACGTGGAGTGCAGATAGACCAGTTAAGCTAGACCACTGTACCTGCATTTGATGCGATACGGGGCCACAAGTCTGCCTGGAGCACCAAGTCAGCATTGGTGGGCAGAAGAAATACACACTGGTACGGACGCATTCTTTCGCAACGGGGCCAGTGATTGCGGAGCCCTTCATCTCACCCTTGGGGTTTACAATAACACCAGCATTATCCTACGGAGATGATGAAGGTTGGTATTGCCATCTAAATAGAGACATACCTCGAAGTAGAGGAAGAGACCGTCACGCCGACGCCAGGGCTTGCGCTGGCGGATCACGACAGCAGGCATTGCTACAGATATGCGAAGACGGTGAGAGTTTACATGAGCCGAGGACAAAATCAAGATACGCACTCTTCTTGCGAAGTTCTGGTTTTCCCTTCTTCACCGACGCCACTACCATATCACCGACGCCAGCATCAGGGAGACGATTCAGATGCGAGCCGAACCCAAAGGGCTCGATGATATAGAGCGACTTTGCACCGCTGTTGTCTGCACAGTTGAGGACAGCACCGACGGGCAGACCAAGGGTTAGGCGGAATTTGTTTCCAGCTGTTCCTGCGCCTGTAGAGAGACGAGCACAACATGAGGTAAAGGAAATGGAACGCTGATGGATAAAACGAACCGCGCTTGGACATTTTCTTGGGAGATGATATGTGTTGTCTCACTTGACCCACGTTGTTTGATACGGTGGCGTGTAGACTGTATAGTTTCTACGGAATTTGCCGTTATCACCTGTTTTGGCAAAGTTGATATTTGCGACGCATATGGTAATATCTGTCCAAGTATTTGGCGCCATGGATACTGCTGCGGGTGCTCCGCTCGACTGCGTATTTTGAGTGGGGGCGAGCACACTAGACAGATGTGCCAGTATTGTTGTGTTCCAGGTGTACTTATCGGTCGCTGTCTTGAGCCTGCTTTCACCGCCACCGAAAGGTAGATTTGAAATCAAATACCGAGTCAAGGTTGTTGAACTGCAAGTGCAAGAGCGCTCAGCCTGGCACGCCGGCTAAGCTTCTTGTCCGTCGTCTTAAGGATCCTCTCTCCCAGTCAATCCCTCTTCATTCATCCTTGCTTCTTTCGTATTTCCCCTTCTCTTTCCTTTTTCTTTTTTAAGCTCATCCCCCCTGCCCTACTGGGCCCCGAATCGCTTCCCTCCGTCTCCCTCGTCGCGCACTCGATACCCCCTCCCCCCCATACAGCCCATCCAATGTCCTCTAGTGTCTCTTCATCCTCTACCCTAACGCCAGCAGCTGGCTTGTCCAATGGCACACACCCCATGCTCACCAATAATGATGAAAAGAACAGGTAGCGCGCTTCTTTGCGTCGCCGAGTACGCCTAATAACGTCTCGCAGTGTCGTCATCAAAGTGGGCATGGTCGGGGACTCTCAGATCGGAAAGACGAGCTTGATGGTCAAGTATGTAGAGGGGAGCTTCGATGAGGACTATATCCAGACGCTGGGTACGTCTCTGTCCTTAAACTAAACACAACACACGTGTACTATGTTGCTGATCTGTGGCCTCCCGGCGTCAAGGCGTCAACTTTATGGAGAAGACAATCTCTGTGCGGCGGACAACGATCACCTTCTCCATCTGGGACCTGGGCGGGCAACGCGAGTTTGTGAACATGCTTCCACTCGTCTGCAACGACGCCGTGGCCATCTTGTTCATGTTCGATCTCTCTCGCAAGTCGACGCTCAACTCGGTCAAGGAGTGGTACCGTCAAGCAAGGGGGTTCAACAAGGTCCGTTTCTTCCCATTATCACGCCATACGCTGCGCACCCTCTCCTCATCTTTAACACCCTGTGTTTTTCTTTTAAAAAAAATAGACCGCGATACCATTTCTCATCGGCACCAAGTTTGATACCTTTGCGACGTTCCCTCGCGACGAACAGGAGGAGATCACAAAGCAGGCCAAGCGCTTCGCCAAGGCGATGCACGCATCTCTCATCTTTTGCTCCACGTCCGCGTCCATCAATGTGCAAAAGATCTTCAAAATCGTGCTCGCAAAGGCGTTCGACCTCAAATGCGTCATTCCCGAGATCGAGGGGGTCGGCGAGCCCATACTACTCTACGTCGACGTATGACTGCGCGGCGTGGGTTGACAAGTGTTATCGCCTCCGTGACCTTCTTGCATCTGCGCGGGTTGTATGATACACGCTCCGCTCACAAAATGTTTGGATGCGATGCCACATCGCGTCGCGCTTGGATTACCCGGGGTGTCTCGCCCTTCCTGTCGCTTCATTTTGCCCACGTGCACTCATTGTATATCCCCCCTTGTCCCAGCTCCCGCATAATCTTCCGTTGATCCGATCCATTGTTGCTACTGCTGCATATCACTCTCCGCCTCATCCATCCGTCGCTTTATTCATCCCATTCATCACACACGTCGCAACCAACTCCACCCGTCTACCCATATTTCAGGCCGTATTTTTGCGTTGCCCTTTAGTTTGTTTTACATTTGGGGAGTCCACGCTGGCGCTACCCACGCTCGTTAGAACCATATGTTGCCTCGATTCGCAGCTTACTATGTCCTGACATGTTTCTTCCACCCGGTACCACAGTAGAAATGAGGATGAAATGTTTTCGGACCGGATCGGACCGGTATTGTACAATAGAGGTGGTGCCTCGCTCGTCCTCAACTTGACCAATGTCATCCTGCGCACCCTCCGTGTCATCCCATCTCTCTTATCCTGCACCTGAACCCGAACCTCCTACTTCCGCCTCCCTCCCTTCATCTCCACCTCCCCGCGAGCTCTTGAAGAACCGTCTCTACGTCGGCAATCTCCATCCAACCGTGAATGAGTGCGTGCTTATCTCTCTCTCCTCCCCTCGAGGGGCACACCCGAGCCAAAGCGACCCACAATCGGTCCTTGCCCTCCAGACACACCCTCATCCAAGTCTTCTCCAAGTTTGGCAAGCTCACCCGGCTCGACTACCTCTTCCACAAGACCGGTGCGCTACGCGGCAAGCCCCGCAGCTACGCCTTTGTGGAGTACGCGAACGATGCGGTGAGTATGGTCGCGCATTCGCGTTTACACTCCCACCGCGACGAACGAAGAATGTTTCGTGTTCACCTCGGGTCTGATCACACTCTCACACCCCGGGGGGACCTCCTCCCCTACGCGAATGACAGCGATGGAGCTTGCGTAATTGGGCTCTAGATGCTGACGCATACGAACATTGTATACTTGTAGGACGCCGCCGCCGCACTCGCAGCCGCGAACGGCAAGTTGTTAAGAGGGCGGAACATCACTGTTACCTATGCACATCACGCGCCCCTCGACGCCCACATGCACACAAGCTCAGGCTCTACCTCGCGCCGAGCATCACAGCAGGCGGCATCGCAGCACCATCAACACTCTGATGCCCGCCGGCCGACGACGCTCAGTTTGCTAAAGAGCGCTCCTACGACGCGCTCGAGGTGCGTGCGAGCACATTCCCCCCCCTCCTCCCTCCCACGTTGCGTCTTTCGTCTCGTGCTGACCCAGAGCGTGTTTTTGCGCGTGCGCGTTCCCTCATCCCCCCCCCCCCCAAACCTAATCGAACGGGTCACCAGAACGGACGACAAGATCGCGCAGATGGAGGCAAAGCTGCTGCAGCTTTCACAGGCATCGCCAACCGGCACCGAACCCCCTGCGTCCGCACATCCGTCGCTCCCGGCGAAGCCGGGCATCCATCCGCAATCGATTTCCACTGCACCTGCCAAGGCCGTACCAGCACCAACCCCGAGGATCAAACCGCCATTACCACGCGTGTCGAGGCCACCCTCGCCGCCGCGGCTGACGCCTGCCACAGGCCCTATACTGCGCCCGACAATGTCGCGGAAGAGTAACGCAGGACTCAAAGGTGTAAAGATTGTGAGGAGGAAGGATAAGGCGAAGGTCGAAGGGACGGGCGAGGACTCAAGTTAACCCGAGGCCCCTCTCCGTCTAATTCGTTTCTACCCTTTTATTCGACTTTCGTAATCTATGCCGCGCGATTGTAACTCGAAGAGAGTGAACCACCTAGGTGCTTCCGAAGCGCATTACAACGTCTGCATCGGCTTGTCTACATTAACGAGGTCATGCCTGAACTGTCTGTGGTGAAACTACTGAATGGATGGCAAGAGAAAGGGGGTCATTGGGAGGGGGGTCAAAACGTTATTTTGGAGGTGCCCGGGAGTTGAAGGTTCCCCCGACGACGATTTCCGAAGCGCGATGGAATACCTCGTTGTACATCTCGCGGCCCTTTTCACAACAAACCATACCCGAGTGCCTCATCGTCTCGCGGCCGCGACGAGTCCAACTTGTCCCCATGCGGGTTTGGCAACCACGCCTTGTCGTGCGACTGCTTCCTCGATTGCGGGGGGGGCAGCAATTTCCTCCCGCTAGGATGGACCCCCCTGAGATGCGAGGTGTCCTCGCCGACGCCTGACCGGAGGACATATTTTGAATCGTCCCGACGCGGTTCCGTGCTCAGCGAGAGACTCGGAGGCGGAGTG
Organism: Russula earlei; assembly: GCA_025769875.1. Classification (NCBI taxonomy): domain Eukaryota; kingdom Fungi; phylum Basidiomycota; class Agaricomycetes; order Russulales; family Russulaceae; genus Russula; species Russula earlei. The sequence goes on from JAGFNK010000422.1 coordinate 31,051, forward strand.
ACATAAGGGGCATGAGCAGGTGCCCGCGCTACACGTCGTATACAAAGCGTAAGCGCGCGTGCTCCGCCCCGGGCCTGAGTGAGACGAAGAATCACTCACGGGCATATTTTGAGTCGTCTCGTCGCGGTTCCGTGCTCAGCGAGCGACTCGAAGGCGGAGTAGGATAATGGACACGAGGAGAGAACCCCGCTACTACACGTCGTATACAAAGCGTAAACGCGCGTGCTCCGCCCCGGGCCTGAGTGAGACGAAGAATCACTCACGGTCAAGGCGTGGAAGCATGCTACGTATCGTCCGACTGGATCGTAGACATCCCAGGGCGCTCCGCGGGGTTCATCCTCCAGCAGGATTCCATAAGTGCCCACATCTCCGGGTTCAGATCCACCGCCATGGGCCCAGGATGCTGCGGCGTCATTCCATTTTTCAGCAGAACAGGCACTAGTAAGTCCGAGTACGGGAGGTAAGGGTCCTCCCCAGTGAAAACTTCGAGGCAGAGCAACCCGAACGACCAGATGTCTGTATCCTCAGTGGTAGGAGCGACCCCTTCCGGCGCAATCATCTCTGGCGCGAGCCATCGAACGCGAGAGTTGGGCTGTAGATCGTACCCCCCAATGTTAGACATATAGATACGCTAGATGGGCCGACCCACGTACGTCCAAAGATTCAGACAGATCAAATCCAGAGACAAACGCTTTGCCCTCGTCATTGATCAAAATGCTTTTCTGGGAATGAAATTACGGAGTGTGAGCGAAGGTACAACTGACACGATGGCGCCTTACCCCACATAAATCACCGTGAACGATCCCCTTTTCGTGAAGGAATTCCATGCCTGGCGATTATCTGATAGGCAGATGACACTGATCAAGATGTTGTGCGCTTACCTGACGCAACTTCGCTGAGAAGACGCATACGGTCTGCGTTTTGGTTTCTCCCCACGTACTCTCGAATGTTGCCATTCTCCATCCACGGACTAACCTGGAATGGTAGTCGTGTTCTAAGTGTTGGTCCCGTGGCGCAGAAGAAGAAACATACAGAATAAACGATGCCTTCTATTGTAGCATATCCAAAGACTCTGAGAACGTTCCGATCTTGGAGGCGAACCGAGGCTTCGATGTATTTTTTGAAATGCTAAAGAAACGTTGCTGATAAGTGACATCACGAAATTATTGAGCTTGCCTTTTGAGAAGCCGGGGACTGGTCCCTCAAGCAACCAAGTGCGGCCTAGGGCAGGTCGGTTTCAGATCTGACATCGAACAACGAGCAACGCACATGATCGCCGTCGTTGATCCACTCGCCGAGATAGAAGGTCAAGGTGTTTCCCTCGATGGTCGCGGACTCGCTGAATTTGGAGACTTTTTTTGACACTACAATGAATGGGCAGTGGGCCGTCATTTACAATAGGGACTCGAAATACCCACAATCTGATGATTTGGAACGTTGGGATGATAACACCTTCAGTGCAACTTTCTGTAGCTCGAGTCCAACGCCTTGTTTCTGCTGTCCATCGAATTCACTCAAGCAACTGGGAGGAAAGAAAAAAATCGAGACAAACTCACACCTTGTGGTGGATCATCCACCAGTGAGGGGTCTGGAGTGGTGGCACGGCTAGACCTTTTTGAAAACAAGCTGCGTATTTTCTTCTTGATGTTCCCCGGAAGCGGCTTTGTTCGCATTCGACCTTCAGCACTTGGCACGGTAGACAACCCAGTCTGGGGAAACATAGGAATATAACACCTTGGTATCACGTACATGTTAACATACCTCCAGAGGGAATTCGTCTCTAGATAGCGTCGCCATTTTGGCGATGACCGCATCTCTTACTCCACCTTGGCTTCCAGGTAAAGTGACTTCGCGAAAGTCCTGTCAACAAGGTTGTGGACTCATCACCGGCACCATGAAATACCCACCACATGGTACCTGCCGGATCTCTGGAGAGGAAACTCGGAGGTGCTCTATCAATGTGTCAGGCTTGAGGCTATCCAAGTTCTACCAGAGTAAGGTAGATAGCACAATCGACTGATAAACAGCAAGCATACTGCACCGCTGATGCATGCCAGGTCGTCATCGTGAATGAGAGCTATATCACAATCGGGTGCTTTCTATACGAGCTTGGTTTCGATCGAAGACACATGCGCGATAAGAGATCCATATATTTACCTCGGCGATATATTGTAGAAGGACATGAAGGGGATCTGGGAACTGTAACACATCAAACAAAGTCTGAAAAACGATAATAAGAGACTTTTACGCTCGTATCAAAGGGAGATCCTAATGGCTCCAGGAACTTATCGTTTCCAAATTCAGGGTCGTTCCCGCCTGTATCGGAAGGGGGTCCTGCCCCTCCTCGGAGTCTAGGCCATATATTCCACATGCGGACGACACGGAAACCTCGTACGAAGATGCATTGGTTCTCAGGTAGATCCTGGAGCGGACGACATTAAGCAACTGGTTTCGCTAGATTCAATGAAACAAGTAGTAGCGTACCTCACCACTTGGGCCAAGCTTCAACGTCGCATCCCCGCGCACTGCTCGTCGTTCGACAGTAACGCCGGAAGATCCGGACAACCGGACCCCGAACGACACTTCTGCGTCCCTGTGACTGTCAGAGAAGGCAACGTTGATCCATGATTTTGCGCAATGACGTCCAGTAACTAGAATGATATCCTGCATGCGATTGACGCCCAAGCCAAGAGTCTCGGCAAATGCAACCCATAGGTCGATATGTTTGACCATCCATTTTCCGAACGCGCCTCGAGCTATTGTATCCTCACGTTGTGCCCGGGAAGGAAGAGACAACATCGCTCCTCGTCTCCCAGGGCATGTAACCGTGACCTGTGGATCATCGTCGGGTCTGATTGGGCGTTAGAGATTCGGATTCATAGGACACGGAGCGAAAATTACCCCCAAGCATGAACATTACGTTCATTGGATACGAGACTAACGTGCCTCGAGCAGAAATCATCCGTACCGTCTCTAACCTTGTGGATATGATTTGGTACATTGAGGGGCAGTTGCTGGTGATCTTCCGGTACGCCGAAATTGCTATGGGACGGATGCTCTTTAGGGAGAAAGACGTTGAACAATCGGTGGAAACAGCCTTCGCGGATGAAGCCAACGTCGCCAACTTCGACGGAATCGTACAGCCCCCCCGAGCTCGGCTCCCATAGGGCATGCCCACAGTTAGGATACCTGATCGCAAGCGTTTCACGGAAAGTGTCGTAAGGGAGATGGGACATAGAGACCGATGCCGTTTTCACAGAAGGGAAGCCCAGAAGGCAGAGACTGGGTGCATGATGGAAGAGATCTGGAGAGTGCAGTGTGTAGCCCTCGAATACAAGAAGCACCGTGGGGGGCCCAGGGGAGCAAGCGTCAATATATATAAGGTTGTGTCAGTCACGAGCATGAGGCGTTCACCTCTCTTGCCAGGGGATGATCGAACTCTTGCAGGCTTGAGTGAACCAGCTCCTACCGTACCAGCGGACGATTCCCAATCTTCCCATAAGTGTGTGCCGACGTCGGCATGCGCGAGTCGCGAGACGCCTTTGAGTCAAGGCAGCTCGTGAACGCAACAGGCGCTGGCCGACATCGCCGGGTGCGGTGCCCAGCGTTGCTAGCTATCAGGGTCGGGCCTTACGCTGCACATTGCACCATCGCGCTCGAGTGTTGTGCAACTCAACTTTTGTAAGGTGAATATACAACTTGAAGGGGAGGCCGGTGAGCAGTCAGGTTGACCAGTTGCGGCAGGATGGGTGCCAGATATTACTGACAACTCTCAAGTGAAGCATTGGCTACGGCTATTCTACATGCTATCACGCCTTTTTCACCAAACCAAAGAGCCTTGACACGAATCCTTTACGCCGTGGCGCCGTATCTTCTCGCTCGGGCTCCTTATCTTCTCCGCGCCTCTGCACCACGTCTTCGCTCCGCGGTACCATATCTCCTGTGCGCAACTGCGCCATTGCCTCCTCACGCCACTGCGCCACGTCCTTCCGTCGCGTCCTGTCTTCGCGCCACCGCGCCATGTCGTCAAGCCACCGCACCATATCTTCGCGCCACTGCGCCATGTCTTCCTCGCGCCGGCTCTTCATGTCTCTATCACGCCGTCGCGCCCTGTCTTCGCCCCATCTCGTCCGATCTTCACGCCATCGCGCCATGTCGTCATGCCACCGCTCCATGTCTTCTTCGCGTCGCCGTGCCATGTCTTCCTGGCGCTTCGATGCAAGGTCTTGTTCATGACGTCGCGCCACGTCCTGTTCACGCCGTCGCGTCATGTCTTCACGCCACTGCGCCATATCTCCCCGCCACCGTGCTATGTGTCCTTCGGGCCGTCGCACCACATCCAACCGGCCCTTGGGTGGCGCCTTCGACTTTTCAGATGATTGCGTCGCTTCCTGTTGTTTGAGCACCGGCCACTCTTCCCCGAGTTTAACGTTCCGAACCACCGGAGTACCCGATGCACTGTCAGTGGCACTTGACTGAAGATTGTATTCCACATATTCCAAAACGTCCTGTCGCGTTTCTGAATGGATGCCAGGTGGTGAGTACTGGGTGACAGAATCGATCTGCTCCGCGAGCTCGCAACATAGCTCGAAATTAATCAGATGATGTCCATTCGCCTCAACGGTGGGATTAGAGCGGGCAAAGATAGAATTGAGGGTGGAGAGGTGGGGGTCTGCGAAGTCAATAAAAGGAGACAGGGCGGAGGTACGTACGGAACCGACCTACCTAACAAGGGAATGAGTTCTTTCGTCTCCACCTGACGCAGCGTCTCGTGATACGCATCCGTTGGCATCAAGTCTCTATTTAACGTGTCTAAAACTTCCGTTGCCTGGCTCTCGCACGCAAGCACTAGCATCGCGATCTTGCGCGACATAAGAGCAGTGATAATTGCATGCGCAGACGAGAAATTTTTCATGGCTCGGCATTCCTTATACACCCGTCAGCTCTTTATACACCTCGAAGATTCAAAATACACCCTTACCCGCGCTGTATGAATCCATTCCTCAAAAATCTTCGCTTGGTCTTCAAGGTAAGCAGGCCTGTCATCGGTAAAAGTAAACTTGTCATGTCAAACGTCGTGTGACGAAAATGCTCTCACTCCTTGATACTTCTCTGTACCCACATCGTGACCAGCTTGTGAATAGCGTTAAAGGATTCTATGCCACGCGTGTTTGATTGGCGTCGGGTGAAGTTCACATATTCCCAATAAATGATCCTCTGGAACCGGCTTCCTGTTAACACGGTCAGGGCACTTGCCACATCAGACTGCCCTCATCCCCGGAGGACGCGCAACAGGCTTGTTTGCGAGCCAGGCAATGCCTCTTGGTTGGCGGAGGTAGACCTGATGGCTCGGTTAGCGTTGTGGTCATAGATAGCCTACCTACCACAACTTACATAATCGGGGTTAAAAATCATGCTCGCTATCTCTGCAGCCTTTGCGTTCAAATCCTCTGGCCCCGAGATGGAAAGAGCGAATCCTCTTATCTTCGATGAACAAGTGAGGTCTTCGTCCTCGAACCCTTTCTTGATCCAACTCTCGATGAAGAGCAAGATCCTAAAAGAAGGTCTATCAAACTCATCTTCCAGAGATGTGTTTATCACATACGAGTACTGAGAGCGTGCGTTGGCCGGATTGAGACCTGCCGACTCGAATCGCTTTTTCAAAATCTCGAAAAGGCGTGTGCTGGTCGAAAATAATTGGTAAGTTGTCAAAAAAGTCGCTCTGAAACGGTTGTCCTTTGATGGGTCAGTGGTTCCGTCGATGATACGGGAGATTAGGCCTTCTAGGTTACCAGCTGACACGGTCCCGTCTTCTGCAACCTGGAGTAAAGTTTCCGTATCACTAGCCACCTTCTCCATGGCAGCCAGGACCTCAGGGATCAAAGGCTCCCATTGAGGACCTTGGTGGATGGGAACCGGTAAGCTGGTCGACAGAGACAATCGAGGGGCCACAACATCAGAAGCCTCAACTGGAAGTGTGTAGGATTTGCGCAAGGTAGAAGGCCGGGGTGACGATGCTTTTGGGTGGATGACAGAATTACGACCGCTCCGCGTTCCTGATGGCGGTAGATCGACACTCACACCGGCGAACTTGCTCGACATATTTCGGGATCTCCGAGGGGACCTCGCCATTCTGCGTGCCTCCCATCCACCAGTGCCCCATTCCTCTATGCTCCATGCATCCGAGTCGTCGCCCCACCCAACGGTGCCCAAAGCGGCATCATCCCATCCACTGGCGCGGGGTGCATTGTGGCCCCATCCACCAGTGTGGCGTGCATCGGTGTTCCATCCATCCGTTCCCCACCCATCCCAGTCGACGTCCCATTCATCGGCGCTTAATGAGCCGTGAGATGATAAAGGCCGAGTACCCGGGCGTTTTTTTCGAGAATTGTTGTGTGGGGGCACAGGAGGAGGAGAAGGGGACAAATCCTTCGGCCCTGCAGAGACTGTCGGCGGCTGTAAAGGAGCAGACAAGGGTGCTATCGGCACGGTGAAGTTTGGAGGGTGGTGTTCGACCTTCGTGTTCTCATCCCCATCCCCAAGGAGGCGGGAGTGTCCTAAAGGTGCCGACTTGAGTGATGAAGTACTCGCGCTCTTGGTTTGGTTTTCTAGATGAGGACTGGTACCCTTCATGTTGTTGGTTCAATTAACACGCAGGTTACACGAACAGGTTGCGTAAGACTTACTTCAATGGTGGGCAGTTCGATCGCCGGTGGGTCTTCAGAGGACGTCAGTGGGATAGGCGCTAGCCCATCATCGACGGACTCGGAACATCTTTTCCCGTGATCGGGACGGAGCACCCGCCCTTGCATTGAAATATCATTAACAATCAACCCAATCTGGGGGAAAAATAAAATATGGTTGGGATCGTTTAATACAAAGTAAAGCTTGACGTACTGTACATGCGTCCTTGGATAGAGTCGCCACATTGGTGGTTCCCGCTCCGACTCCGGAACTAGCACTGCTAGGCAAGATTCCTTCTTGTAGATCTGTTCAACGAGGAAGCCATGGAACCACGATAGAGCCAAATGCTTACCACATTGTACTTGTGAGACCTCTGGAGAAATGCCTCGGAGGTGTTCTAACAGTGTATCAGGTTGGAGGCTGTCCAGGGACTACAAGAATTTTAGAGATGGCACGAATGATCAATTAGTAACAAGCATACGGCACCGTTGATGTACGCTAGGTCATCATCATGAACCAGAGCCATATCGCAACCAGGAGCCTTCTGTACGACCTCAGTTACATCGAGCACGCATGCGTGACAACCAAGAAATACTCACTTCAGAAATATACTGTAACAGAACGTGAAGAGGATCTTCATACTTCAAATTATTACACAAGGGTTAAGAAAATACAGCTGAAATTTTTTACCTTTGAATTGGCGGAGGTGCCTATGGATTCCAGCTGTCTGTCATGTGTTGATTCATGCTCGTCTGCATCGGTAGAGGGTCCTGCTCGTCCCTTAAGTCTTGGCCATATATTTAGTAAGCGAACGACACGGAATCCCCGTACGAAGATACATTGGTTCTCGGGTAGATTCTGTATAGGGATTATGAAGCTGACCTGGCCAGATTGAATGAAGCGAGTACTGACATACCTCACCACTTGGGCCAAGCTTCAACACAGCGTCACCACGCACTACTCGGCGCTCGATATTGACGCCAGAAGATCCAGACACTTGTGCTCCAAACGAAACCTCCGCATCCCTCTGGCTGTCAGAGAACGCAACATTGACCCACGACTTTGTGCAATGGCGCCCGGTAACCAAAATAATATCTTGCATACGGTTGACTCCCAAGCCAAGATTCGAGGCAAATGCAAACCACTGATCGATATGCTTGATCATCCACTTTCCAAAATCGCCTCGAGCGACCGTATCCTCACGTTGAGCTGGGAAAGGAAGAGAAGACAATGCTCCTCGTCTCCCAGGACATGAAACGGTGACCTGTGATTCGTCGTCGGGTCTTGTAAAGTGTAAGTAACCAGAATCCATGAAGATACAGAGATTCGGTTACCCCAAGGCTTGTATATTGCGCCCACGAGACAGGCTGACATGCCTGGAACAGAAATCATCTGTGCCGTCCGTGCCCTTTCGGATGTGATTTGACAGACCGGGTTGTAGTGGCTGGTGATATTCTGGAACACCAGAGTTGATATGGGACGGGTGATCTTCAGGGAGTAGGACGTTAAACAGTCGGTGAAAGTAACCTTCGCGAATGAAACCGACGTCGCCCACTGCAACGGCGTCATACAAGCCCTCGGGGCTGGGATCCCATAAAGCATGCCCACAGTGAGGATACCTGATCGCAAGCGTTTCGCGGAAAGTGTCGTAAGGTAGATGGGACATCGGGGAACGGATTTCGCTTTCACAAACGATATAAGAGGAAATAGAACATCGAACACACAGTGAGGGAAAGAGAACAACGATGCTGACCAACAAGCGCCAGTAAACAGGGCCTACGGCTGTTAAGTCCACCTAGCGATATTACGGCGATGTGTGTAATTTACGACCCCGGGGATCCGTCAGGTCTCGCACTAACTCAGTCATCACAACTGAGAAGGAATTGAGGATGTGAGAGTGAGAGTGATTGCGGTGGGCATAGTGTAAGGTTAGTTACCGGAAGCCACATTGCTACCATCTGTCGCCTCTCCCTCTCTCCTCGTCCCTCATTGTCCTGCGACCCCTCGCTTCAAGACTCACCTCTCGTGCACCCTGCGATCGCGATCGCTTCGCCACCGGACGCGAGCTCACTGCTCATAGCGCGCCTCGCTTCACCTTTTTCGCCGCGTCGTTCTTTCTTCCAGAACGTTTGGTTGCAGAGTATTCTATGATCTCAGTATGATGTATGGGTTGTATGCTCTTTGTCTTTGTCTCTCGATCTCGATATTCCTTTGATCTCTGTCATGCATTTAAAGCATTTAGCTATCGCTCTTGAATAACAACAATTCCCAGTCGATTCCCAGAAGAACACCTTCTACATTGCCTGCCTCAAAGCTTATGCTTCTGCTTGCTCACAGGTTCCCTCTGTCCCTTCAGCCTCATCCAGTCCCGGGGCTAGTAGGAAAAAAAAGATCTCCCTGGCGGGGAGTCGAACCCCGCTCTCGCGCGGCCAGAAAGAATGACAGGCGCGTGTACTAATCCGATATACTACCAGGGACTTATATTTAACCCTTCTAAAATTTATAAGATACAGTAAATTCGGCCATAATTCGTATATTCATTTCCGGATTAGGCAGCCTCGGACTCTCAGATACAGCAGCATCCTCCGAGTCGAGTCAACCACTCAGTCACGGTCTCAGTCAGAGTTACTCAAAATCCATGTGGTGGATAAAAAGTCAAGGGTGTACCAGCTCGCACTGTCAGGAACCAACTATCACAGTATTGATGCCTGCTGAGGTGCCTATTTCATGCCCGCGCACACGGGACTGTATTGCCATACCAACAATCCTTTCCTTGCCATATCCTCTCCTCCTACTTCCCTTCCGCCATGATTGTCCTTCTTACTATTCTCGCCATTACCCGTGCATTTCCTGTTGGCCACCAAACCCAACCATCTCTCGTCTCGCTCGACCAATTTCACTCCCCTTCCTGCGATGACCCTCAGGGGTGCAGGTCACTCTGGGACATTATACAGAGTTGTGCAATCACCCTTTTATTATGCACATGGGTCTCCATCCACCCGAATATCCAAAGTCCTGATGAGAAGTGGCCAAAGGTCACCATGCGACGCATCGGACTCATGCTCGCTACCCTTTTTGTGCCAGAAGCAATGATTGCGTGGGCGGTAAGACAACGGCTCGCTGCTGTTCAACTAGCAAAGAAGCATGAAAGTGAGTCCTAACATGCTGATGGTAGAAATAGGATAGTGACAATTAGATGCAGAAGAGGGATGGATGACCACTCATGGTTTCTTTGCAATTATGGGAGGATTCATGGAGTACTATCACCTATGGGGAACTCGCCATTCCACTACCATCTCGCCAGTCACAAATGTCATGAAAGTAATGGACATGTAATACATTGCCAAATTAAAGTCTGCCCGGGATGAATGTATTTATTGGGGACTAGGGAAAACAGTTGTAATGGAGTAGCATTATTCGAGTGAAATCCAGGACTTGCTATGTACAGAATGCGGTGCTTACATCATGGGCCAGTGCTGCATGAGTAAAAGTAAAAGATCAATATATATCATTGTTATAGCTGCCTGTAGCCGCTGCTCATATGTATGGTCTTGTGCTGGCCAATTGGACCACCTGTAACATGGCATTAAGAGGATAAAACAGCAGTGGTGACCAGACTCCTCCAAGTCAGCATACAGTGATCACCCAGCTGGAATCAAACTCCGCACTCCACCATGACAGAAGGCGTGATGCAGGCATGACCCCCAGCAAAAATACTACTTGAAAACCACTCAATGGACCTCCATTTTTCTTTGCTAGAATGACATTAATGGCACTCAGTGGTATAACTACAAAGTTTTAAATGGGGTTGTTTGAGCAGATACAGGGGAAAATGAAATCGGTGAGATGGTAGTGGATTGGCAAGTTCCCCATAGGTGATAGTATGAAGGAAATTGACCTGTCCGCATGCTGTTGCCTGGACAGCTAGCATCATATTCTCTTACCAGCAATGGGAATTTCCCATGGATCGTGAAAGAGGAGATTGAGGACAAGAGCAAGGGAGATGCCATCTCAAAATCATTTGTCATTGTGCAAATTGGCTGGTTTGTAGTGGAATGCATCGCATGAGGAGTCCAACACTTACCCATCACTGAGCTGGAGCTTGTCACAGTTGCCTTCACGTCCCTTAATCTTATGTTGTATATCCTGTGGTGGGACAAGCCCCTTCACGTGCAATGCAGGGTGAGGGTATACAAGAAACAAACCATAGACCAGCGCATTGATGAGGAAGATAGTGAAGTTACTTGTTCAATTGGATTTTGGGAGGCCCTTCAAGATTCAATTTCCAAACTCCCAGCTGCGATTGTCCGTGGACCATTCGCTTCAAATGAAATTGTTGGTCACACACCATGGCTATAATGTGTCCTTTTTTGGCCATTCATGAAGCCTTTGGAAATCCTTGGGAGCACTAATATAAAGTATGAGAACTCAAAGAGGGTAGGAACATTTTATCCCCACTCATGGGCCCACCAACAGGACGTCAGGTTATCGTATGCTTTTGGACTGATTTGTATTCCTGTTGTTGCATCAGCCTTCAGGGGCATTCACTGTATTGGATGGTCATTCATTTTTTCCTCAACCAAAGAGCAAACCCTCTGGCATGTCTCTTCCATCTCCATAACCATTATCCCAATTCTGCTTCTGCCATTTTTCTATGTATTGGGTGAGAAGAGAATGCAAATGCAGAATGAGCCGTGGTATTACTTTTCCCTCCTCTTTCTGATATCATGTATTTTAGTATTTGCTTATATGATTGGTCAATTTGGGTTGATTGTACTCCTGTTCATGTCTCTCAGATCCCTTCCCTCTGCCGCTTACAATGTTGTACACTGGACTTCATTCATTCCACATGTATAGTTCATGCTCTTAAAGCCTCTCATTATATCTATTGCAATCGAATGGTCTCATGGTATTCAATTCCAGGCTATTACTCAAAAAAGGGTATGTTGAATCACGCAATAATAAGATAGATTAGATTGTAGTAGATCTAATAAAATATCACTACAATGCATAATCAGCTACTGTATGTATGATGCTCTTAAGTATCTGAGAGTGTCCCTAATTAATATTACTATCAAACTGTTTTCACAATCACTTTGTGATCATACTATCAATTTGCTATCATACACATTGCAGCAACTGAGCTGAAATGCTTACGTGGTCCGGGCCTTATGGATTGCCCAGACAGTTTGAGCCGACACATCAATGCCTTGGCTATCTTTATCTCAACAGGGTAACCACATCTAGGGCTGTGCACCATACCCATGTATGTACAGGTGTATGGGACCCATACCCATCCCGTTTGCTGACTGCTGCAGAGTTTATATGGTATGGGTACAGGATGGGTATTACCCATTGAGACCTGTTAGTTGATGCCCATTTACGGCTGCCATATGGGTACTTCATAGTCTAGATTTGGAATATATTTCTCTGGACCACATGTATCACCAATGTCCCTCGCTGATGAGATAAACAGCTTTCACTGTCCAGCGTCCAACGCTCAATGTTCAGCCATCTATTGCAAACAATTTGTATGCTTCTCTCTCTTAGTTGTATTGTTTTGTGAGTTCTCCTGAGTCTTAGGCTGGACATCCTGATTGTCGCTGGATTGTTTGTGGATCCTCAGGTGCTGTTTAAAATGACAGGTGGTTTTCTGCCATGACTGATGTTTCCTCTAAACCAACTATCATCTCTTGACTCTCTTCTCCCACTCGATTGCTCCCATCAAACAAAAAATGACTGTTGATACAATTGAGCTCTGCAAAATGCAATATGCCCAGGAGCTTGCAGCACACACCATGCACCAGTGGATGCTTGTGCGGCAAAGCGCTCGAGCACAAGCACGGCTTCCCACCCCCCTTTGGTGGATGTTGCTACTATCTTGTGCACACTCAAAGTTCACACCCAAGATCTACCTGCCAGATGTGAGACAGCAGCAGCATTAGCAGTAAGTTTGATTGTTGGGGTCTGTGTGCTGACCCCAGGTTGACTTTTTTTTTGCTTCCAGCTGCACCGCAGTGCTAGTGCACCTCCATCAATGCTGAGTCCTAGCACTGCCCCCAAGCAATCACAATTGTACCACCCAGTTTCTTCAGGCATCACCATATTTTGTGGTTGTTCATCCATCACAAGCTCCATCAGTCACACTGGACATTCATGTCTCAGTGGTGAATGCAGGCGGTCTGTAAGGCTGAGGGTTTCACCATATTCATCATGGGTGCCCAGCAATCCTCTATTCTGATGGGTCAGTTTGCTGTCAACTGCTTTGGATGGTTGGATAGCTCAAACTCAAATGCTTACTTGATAGTTGTCTCACAAATGATGACTGCCCACAGTATCTTCAAGAGATCAAGCTGCATCCATCAAAGGATGATCCAGCCTCCATTCAACTCTGCACAATGTTGTAAGGTGACTTGCTGGAGACGTGGAACAGGCCAGACTGACAAAGTGCCACCCACCACAAGAATCCAGCCAGCAGTTGAATGACAGGCACACACATGCACAACTCCCTCTCTCCCACCACCACGACACACACGCAAGCACACCACACCCTCCACCTCTTGCCTTCAACGCACACTCCCTCTCCTCTGCCTCCAACAATGTTACCACCAAACACCTAACACATGTGCCCAACACCCTCCTTTCTTCCACCACCATGTCACACACAAACACCTCCATGCCCTCCACCTCTCACCTCCAACGTACACACCCACTCCTCCTCCAATGCTACCATGCACCCGCACACTTGCCCACACCTGCATGCCTGGCCGCCACTGCCTCACCAATCAGGCAAAAGCCCCCAATGCTCAAGAGCTGACCGACCACCCCTGCGCAGCATTTCGGCCACACCGATTGTGCCCACTTGTTGCTACCACCTACCATACCCTTTCAAAGTTTAGTTTCATTTCGTTTCATTTCACATGTTGACTCAACGCCGCAATCACACACATCCATACCAAATCCTCTCAGAATACATCTACCCTTGTTTCCTCTCTGTTCTCTTCTGCAGTGGCTGTAGAGAGGGTTTTCTCTGGTGGCTGAGACACAATCTCTCTCCATTGTGCTAGCTTGAAGGTGGAGACCATCAGGACCCTTATACTAGTCAAAAAGAAATTGCACTTGCAACGAGAACATGTCATATCAGTAGTTTAGTTCCTAATATATAACCCATTACCCATAATATGGCCGTTCAATCCCCCGTACCGTCCTGTTTGAGTTCACAGTAAGTTGATATACAGTACGGGGTCAGGACAGGTAGACCCATTTGGACCCATCAAATACACAGCTGTACCCATAATATGGTACGGTGAAAAGCCCTAACCACATCCTAGTCTATGGTGGAACTTGGCTGGTTGGCGGATTGATTGTTGCAGACGCACCTAAGTTACTGGTAGTGATTCAGGGTGAACTCAAGAGCATGCGTGGCACAATGTTGTCCTGCACAACAACATCACAGTGACAGTGTACTGCACCATAAATATGTAGAAACTATGGGGTTTAACGAGAGTGGGAGAAATGACAGTTTTTGTGAGTGAGTGCCACGTCCGAAGGGAGGCCTACACGTTTGCACTCGCAAGGGTCGCTGAATAAGCAATGACTGTGCTCAGTGACTCGCGCACATAAGCGATCACTGGAAGATATATTACCTGAATAAGCAATGACTGTGCTATCCAGGTATGAGCACTTATGGAACGTAAGAAAAGGGTAGCTAAAAGAACGTACCTCAGTGACTCGTGCGCATAAGCGATCACTGAGGGAAGGTAAGTGTTTTGTCTACTCATATAAGTAGGAAGCAGGTGCGGATTCTATAACTCCATGGATGAAGGGTATGCAAGAAACGGGACAATGATTGAGCCAATAGACATCCAGACTAGTTAGTTAGTCTAGGCACTAATTGTTGTAAATAACTAAATCCACTTAGGGTGGCCTAATGGTACAGGTATATGTATCGACTGAGGGGACAACTCACTCATTCTCGTGTGCTTGCGATCGAGTTCACTCGCACTCGGGAATTTACAACACTCCCCCTCGCTTTGTGGACAGGCCGAGTCCTGACACAAAGTGTTTGACCTTCATGGAAGGGAGCGCTTTG
>JAGFNK010000423.1:0-45765 GCA_025769875.1 Russula earlei
AACAGGGCAACAAAACGGAGGGTTATTATGGATACCGTGGTCGCGTTCTTACAACAAATCAGTTGGTCCGGGTTGCAAAGTTTCCTGCCATCATCGATCGGGGAAAACGGGTACGCGGGATTGGAGGGTCGCTCGCCTGGGTGGGTTTCTCTTCGTAGGGCCGAGGCTTATCGTAGGGCCGAGGCTTATCCTCCTTCGGCGATGGAACCCCGTAGGATTTCTCCTCAGGCTTCTTCTCGGGCTTGGGACTCTCCGGATAAGACTTCGAAGGGGGAGGAGACGGGTAAGACTTCTCCTCGAGCTTGGGTTTCTCCTCCTCTGCGGCGGGGACGGATACGAGTAAGGCTTCTCCTCAGGTTTGGGTTTCTCCTCCTGCGGCGGGGACGGATACGAGTAAGGCTTCTCCTCAGGTTGGGCTTCTCCTCCTGAGGTGGGGACGGATACGAGTAAGGCTTCTCCTCAGGCTTGGGCTTCTCTCCTGAGGTGGGGACGGATACGAGTAAGGCTTCTCCTCAGGCTTGGGCTTCTCCTGAGGTGGGGACGGATACGAGTAAGGCTTCTCCTCGGGCTTGGGCTTCTCCTCCTGAGGCGGGGACGGATACGAATAAGGCTTCTCCTCTGGCTTGGGCTTCTCCTCCTGAGGCGGGGACGGATACGAATAAGGCTTCTCCTCAGGCTTGGGCTTCTCCTCCTGAGGTGGGGACGGATACGAGTAAGGCTTCTCCTCAGGCTTGGATTTCTCCTCCTGCGGCGGTGGCGGGTACGAGTAAGGCTTCTCCTCAGGCTTGGGCTTCTCCTCAGGCTTGGGTTTCTCCTCCTGCGGCGGTGGCGGGTACGAGTAAGGCTTCTCCTCAGGCTTGGGCTTCTCCTCTGCGGCTGGGGTGGCGGGTGTACGAGTAAGGCTTCTCCTCATGTTTCTCCTCCTTCTGTGGTGGGAGGGGGGATGGGTAAGCCTTCTCCTCAGGCTTTGGGGTCTCGGGATAAGTCTTCGGAGGGGCGGAGGGCGCGTAAGACGCCTGGGGCTTCTCCGAGGGAGATGGAGCAGGGGGAGACGGGTAAGCCTTCTCCTCAGGCTTTGGAGTCTCAGGATAAGTCTTCGGAGGGGGAGCAGGCGCGTAAGACGCCTGGGGCTTCTCAGAGGCAGGGGGAGACGGGTAAGCCTTCTCCTCAGGAGTCTCGGGATAAGTCTTCGGAGGGGGAGCGGGGGCGTAAGACGCTTGGGGCTTCTCCGAGGCAGGGGAGACGGGTAAGGCTTCTCGTACGCAGGAGGGGACGGGTAAGAATTCACAGAGGAAGAAGACGGGTACTCCTTCTCATAGAGCCTTGGCACCTGTTTCTTCCGAGGAGGCGACGGGTATGGCTTCTCCTCCTCCGGCTTGGGCTCCTCCAGATAGGGCCTGGGGTATGGCGGTGGGGGGTAAGGCCGCTTCTCCTCCGGGTACCGCATTGGCACAGACGGGGGCTCAGGCGGGGATGGATAGAACGGGGCCTTGTAGTCCAAGAGCCTGGGCTCGTCTGTGCATGCGGGAGGGGGCCCCGTAGGCGTCGACGCGACGTAGACGGCCAGGATGGCGGCGACAGAGGCAGGGAGAGAGAGGGATACGCCAGAACATTGAGAAGAAGGAGGGGAATAGTAATGAACGTGGGGTGGAGCACACGACTGGCTACCGTCCTTGTCGGGCGCATCGACGGTCGACTTTATTCGTTCTCGGGGTTCACATTCCCATCCTGATTTTGGTAACGGCGAGAGAGAGCGGCTGACAAGAGTTCGAGATCGAGTGCGTGCAGACTAGATGATCAGGAATGCGGTCCAACTAGGCCGACGTCGTCCGTGACGTCAATGAGGCGCGCGGTGCTCGAGAGGACGACGACCAAGGTGTGCACGAGCTGATTGATCACTGCTCGTGATGATCGCTTACGTGGTCGCTTCTCGTCACTGCCATGGTCATTGACCACAAGGTCCTATATGAAATGGTTTTCAGCATGTTTTGAGGGGCAGACACGTATGTAATCTAGTACGATAGATATGGTATGGATATAGCACTACGACCGGGCAGGAGTTCTCTTTTGTGGGGAGCAATGAACGAGGGAAATAAGGTGGTGACGCAACGCACGGAAAAAAAAGACACAACACATAAAATTTCGAAAAAAAAAAAAAAAGGAAATGAACAACAGGATACGTCGACGAAGGAAAAGAGGAATAACGATATTCGATAGAGGATGGAGAACGAACAACCAACTGCCCCTCCTACTCTCCTTGAAGCAAGCTCTCACATACGACATGGTTTAGACAAAGCAGGCAGGTCGCTCTCCAATTTACACCGTCCACCGGTACTCTCCAAGGGTTGTCGATGCGTCGTGTGCTTTGTGTGTATGCGTTTTCAGTCCGGGAAAGACAGACGAACAGACAGACGGGTATCTTCGCGAACAAACCAAGGGCGTGTTCACTGCCTACGTCCTACCACACCTTAGGCCTCCGTAGGTGGCTCAACCAGTTCCGAACCGACCTCACCAACGTGGTCAATCTCGATACCAGCGCTAGTGCTGTCCATTGGGACCTGGAAGAGCTCCTGGTCGTCCGAGGGCACGACCGCAGTGGAAACGGGGCCATTACCAGATGCCGAGCGTCGCATCGCGCCGCCGCCTTGGGGACCAGACCTCGGAGGGTTTGCACAGCGGTCTTTCCCATGAGCGATCCTGAGATTGGAATAGTCCGGTTTGTTCTTGACACCCTCAATGGCCTTGATCGCGTTATTGATGTTGGTGAAATTGACAAAGGCGCAATTTTTCTCCTTGAGGAAGTTGACGAGCTCGATATCACCGTACTCGCCGAATCGCGCTTCAATTTATCCTCAGAGAAAGTCTCAAAGTCTTCGATGTTGCCGATATACACGTTTCGTGTCGCGCCCGCGTGTACGGCCAAGGCGAGTGCGGGAGGAAGTGCGCCAGCATTTTTTGCCCCAACCAAGTTTAAGTCTCCGGTTGTTCAGCGTCAAACCTTGGTATGATGCTGCATGGAAGAAAGTGAGGGATGCTGCTGGGTCTATGAACGTCACGAACTGATACAATGACTCAGCCGTCAGATTCGCCAAATGGTCGACAAGGATACGCACGGCTATATGTTTGTCTTGCATGTACCGTATGCTCTGCAAGACGCCACCACGAATTGCATTGCACAGGTCCTCCGTCGTCGTCTCAGGATGGATATTGCCAAGATACACGGTCCTGTTGGCACTGCCAGGGACACCGAATCCCTCGGGCGTGAATGGTGAGTAAGGGGAAAATGCCCCAAAGGCTCCAACACCGGTATTAATGGGGCTGAGAGACGCCGCAGCAGACTGTGCGACGAGGGATTGAGCCGCGACAGCCTGGGCAGCTTGGGCAGCAGCTTGCTGCGACTTGGGGATGTACGCACAACGGTCTTTGCCGTAGTTGACCCGTTTTCCAGCCCAAGCGGGTTCTGTGGGGAGTGTGTTCACAACCTGAAAACAGTTGTCGTTTTCGATACAGAACAGACGGATACAAGGAAGGACCGTACCTTTGTGGCGACAGAAATGCTCAAAAAATGCACAAAGCCAATATTTTTGTCGCGAACAATCTTGACCTGGTCAATCAATCCGAAGCGGCTGAGGTCATCACGGAGTTGCTCCTCCGTCGTACCCTCATCCAGACCACCGAGATAGACATTACGACTCGCATTGCTCTGGCTGATGGCCAGCGCGACCTGGCTCGGTACAGGGGACGGCTTGCCCCACCCAATCTTGAGCTCCTGGCCATGGAGGGAAAGTTTTTTTATGGTAGCATCGGCGTGAAACGCCGCAGCAGTGGCGCCATCGAGGAACGAGAGGAAAACGCACGACTTTTTCGGGGAGGACGCGGATTGATTCCAGTGGGCCGAAGTGGACAAGGTTAAGAAGCTCGTCGACGGATGCGGTGGCAGGAAGGTTGCCAACGTAGACGGTACGGCCGGTCGCGGTGTTAGACGCGGTGAGAGCCGCAGTTATGGCTGTACCTGGATAGTTGCCAGGTGATGCGAGACCGAGGGAAGGAGTGCGCGGAGGGTTGAAGCCCTATTTATTGTTTATTGTTGTTGTGACTCCAACGGATCAAAGAAACAACGACACTTACTCCGGAAAAGCTAGCAACCTGACTCCCGTAAGGAAATCCGCCAAGCATTGCCCCACACTAGGAAGGCCCATCCCGAGTACGCCGTAGCCGCCGAAGCCGTAGCCAGCACTGCCGTTTAGTTGTTGCTGTTGCTGTTGTTGTGTTGCTGCTGCTGCTGCTGGGCCTGTTGCTGCTGCTGCTGCTGAGCTTGGTGTTGCTGTTGAACAAAGGCATTAGAGGTACTGGGGCTAACCTGTCCGGGAATCGTCGCTGTGGGCGTATTGATAGAGGTAGAATAAAGAGGCCCGGCAAAACCTGAAGGCGGAGAGCCGTTCGAGAACCCTTGAGGGATGGTTGCCTGGGACCCATAGCCATAGTTCGCAAATGCATCACGGGCAGTGGGCGTGACGAGACCGTTCGTAGTGGGTGCGCCAAATGAGTTGGGCGACCAGCGGGCCTTTTTGGCGTCGGGACCACCGACAGCATCCATAGGACGCTGGAGACGGGTCAGTCAGATGAAAAATAAAAGACGGAGAATACGGACCTTCATCATGTCCAAATCAAAAGCGTAAGTGGGATACTGGGATGCAAAAAGCGGCCTGTGGGTCGTCCATGGTGAACACGAGGTGGATTGGAGAACCAAGGGAGGGGGGGGAGAAAGAGAGCGAAGGAGAGGAAGGGTAGAAGAAAAGAAAAGAGTCAGAGGAGGAGGGTACGAGAGGGGGGATGGGTGAGAAAGGAGCGTTGGAGGAGTTGGTAGATGGATAATAGAAGAGAAAAAAGACATCGCACGAAAACAAAAAAGAGGGAGTAGCGGTGTACTTTATAGATAGATAAAGCTGAAAAGCTTAAAGCGGGGCCTACGCTTGCAACAAGGAAAAAGTGAGCGCAAGCTTTGAAACATTTCAAGCAAGGGGAAGGAAAAAGAGAGAGAGGGAGGGGAGGGAGGGAGGGAGGGAGGGAGAGATAAAACAACAGGGCAACGCAGCCAACCATTCGTTGCTCATTTCATTCATCAATCCCGGCCTTCTCCGGAATCCTCTCCAACCCACCCACTCAGCACAACAACGACCCCGACAGGGTGTAGTCTCGTGCTGCGGTACCAAACTTGAAACCGAGATCAAATCGTTTCGCCCGCGCTTTGACGCCACTTGTGATCCCCAGGCCTTCGGAGGTATCGCGAAAGACGAATCACTGCGCTTCGTACTGATGGTCATCTTAATAACCCCTTTGGCGACAGACCTCGTAGGTCAAAAGACTTGGATATGCGAGTGCCCCTCGAGGATCAAAAATTGGCGTCGTCGGATGTACGGCTCGAATGGGATTGAAGACAGTAGCCCTGAAGAATCGTGCGTGCCAAAAACTCTTACAATTGTCGCGTGCTACGGCATATGGCTTCGAATTCACGCAACATCAGTCAGTCTACCATCGTCCAGTGAAAAGACGTACCAAGCTATTACCACAGGCATGAGAATCGGAGAACAGAAATGATGGACGACATATCCTACTTGTTGAAGTAGTATTCTGGTCGTTCCCGGTAAATAAAGAGGATGTTGCTTTACTACGGCCCCTAAATGAGAAGTGAGCATCTAGCATGGCAATCCTCGTTTGGAACTTGGAAAAGCGACCTAGGAATTGCGCGCATAATTGGGAACCACCGCCTGAAGTGGATCGTGATGAGATTGACTCCCAACTACTGACAGCCCAGATGTACAACAGTGATATTAACATTTGACGAAAGGTACCAGCCAGGGAACTCTGGAGCAAAGTTCAAGTACATGTCGAGGGTATACGCGTAGTTTTACACCTCGTGGCTAAGCTCCGTCATCGACATATCCCACTCCCATGGCAAAACCCTTCTAACACGTCACAAGGAATTGGTCGAAGTTCTATTGGCCTGTCAAGGATGAGTCTTTGAATGCAGCATGTAACGGGGAACGCGTACATCGTGCACGTAAACACCGCTCAGTGGGAATCCATCCGTGAGGCCGGTGCCTTTCATATCGATATCGTCAGCTCGGAATGTAGGAGTGAAAGTGTCATGGATGTCACCAGTGTTAGCCAACAACAATGCCACGCAAAGCCATGCATCAGCAGCAGCCCCTCGCAGCTCAATAGCGCCACCCACTCACCTCCGCGATCTTTTTCATGTGCCACGAACAACGCAAAGTCGCCGAGATCTCCGCTAAATACATACGCGTTTCGTAGTCATAAGCATTCGCACACTCCCACACACACCACACACACCTATAGTTTGGCCTTTTGGTGTCCGAGCAGCTAGCCGTGGTATGAATGACGTCCATCAAGCGGGCGTGCGGGCGGGGTAAGGCGTATCGAGCGTTGATCGGATCTCGCATGCCAGTGGTTGTGCATGTGCTCGCCATCATGACGAGAGGCTGGCAAGGTCGAAGTAAAGGCACTTCTCACTCATTGCAGCGACGACGAATGTGGGGCGAGAACGGCGCGAGAACGTCCCCACTGTTTCTCCTTTATGGCACTGGTTCGCCTCGCACTCGCGTTCTTGTGAAAGCGCCAAGGGCTCGGATACGAAAGGATGCGGTAGTTCCCATCAAAGTTTCCGTAGTGCCGGCACGAATCAACCCACTTTGGTACGATGAATATCACTGGCGACAGTGCGATCACTACTGTCGGGATCCGCGGGGTGTGTGAGTGGAAGAAATATTGTGAAAAGAAAAAAAAAAAAAAACGGAGCATCAACATGACAACGTACCTCTTTGCATCGGAGATCTGGATCTGGTAGCATTTTTTTCAAATATGCGTCATCGAGTCAACCGTCTCGTCTCGATATAATGCATATCTTCTGATCACAATGCACTGTCAATTCCACATAATTACGTCGCTGTACAAGAATCTAGAATTAAAAAAATACAAGTACAGTCAGTCTGGATTAAATGTATTCAAGTACACTTGAACAATAGGGGCACCCCAGTAAGACCTAAGAAGCGGACCGTCGAGATGAAGCTCGAGGTTTTTAAGGAAGGGATCCCAAAAGGACGGAGAGGAGTCGAGGAAGACCCATTCCGAGTCGTGAAGGCGCGTCAAATCATAAAGGGAAGATGAATAGCCTCTCATTGGTGGAGGCGAGGGTGAAGCATTGGAACAAAAAAAACAAAACAAAGGAGCTGTGTTCTGGCATGCACCATGCAATTTGTTCGAGGCGCAAACGGGCACATTACAGCATGACCGCAAGGATTACACCAAGTCCACTTCCCAATAGGGTCATTTTAAGCATCACAAATGTCGGAGCTTCGTTCGTTGATGCTCTGATCCCGATGGACGGTGTGTCGGAAGGCGACGCTAATGAGAAGGTGAAATCATGGACGATTCACAGGAGAACAGGTGTGGCTGTCACATACTGTTTGCAGCTGGTGCGCGGATGGAGCACAGAGCTGTGATATACTCTGAGGCCCCCGTGTCAGTGGAATGACAGGTCTGGCCGATGCAAGCCTTAACACTCTCTTGAAACTGAAGGGTGTCGCAAAAACATGGAACTTGGTAGCTGCAAAATTTGGAAGTTAGGGATCAAGTAATACTTGAATTGTGGTCCACGCACATGCCACATGACGTTTGAGAGGCAGCAAATCGTGCGCATGATACAGCACACGAGGGGGCTTGCAATAACGCTTGAGAACCTGAGCACAAGATCCACAAGGTCAGGGTGAACTTGAAGGTCGCGAGAACGCCCTTGATGGACATAGCTGACTATTGAAAGTACGACGCCTGGGAAGCAAGGGAGGTATATATCCCGGTGCCACAGAGAGCTGTGCTTGGCGGTATTGGTTGTAGGCTTGTCAGGATTCTTTGCGCAGCCAGAAGTTCCGGGGGGGAAGGAGCGCACAGGAGATAATCGCCTGCTGTGTATTTGGGTTTTATCATCACTGACGAAGCATTTCTTTATCGTACGCTCCAGTTGGATTGCGGTGGCGGATAGGTGGCGGCTCGGAAATTACCAGACACCAGAGCTGAGCCTGACGTTAATGGGCCAACTGTAGCTATCAGTACTGTGGATGATCGGGAACTCGGCAGTCAGTGGATCACACTCTCGGCACCCCCAGCCAAAATATTACTACAAAGTTTTGAATGGAGTTGTTACAAAATGAAATCGCCGAGATGGTGATGATCAACTGCGTCACCCACAGTCAGTACTGACTGACCTCAGATAACTAATTCGAATTATAATTATTTACACACACGGTCCGGATTATCCGTTCGCGCGGCCACTTCCAACAACAAATCTTCTCTCTTACGCTTCAAAATCAAAACATGATGACTATCCTTGAGGATGATGGTATCGACTTTTCGGATATCGAGGAAAAGTGCGTGCAACAGCGATCATGACACAGAACATCTTTCTGAAAGTTTTATCCAGGTACAAGGTCCGCCTGGAAGGGGGCGTTGATCATATTCTCGTCGTTGATGGTGTCCCCGTCATCGACAAGTCAAAATTTGATAAACTTTTGGCAAAAATCGCAAAGGAGTTTTCACGGAAAGGCGCTGCGATAAAAACCGATGACATCTCCATGCCGTGGAACGACAAGACCGGAAAGAACCATGGGTATGTCCGACCCACATGTGTATCGTAGCGTATCAAGTCGAGCCCCACACAGATATGCGTTTGTTGAATTCCGAACGGCCGACGCAGCCACCTACGCGCTCAATGAGATGAATGGCCATCCATTCGATGCAAAGCATACCTTTCTCGTCAATCGTTTTACTGACATTGAGAAGTTTTCCGATCTGGACGAGACGTATGTAGAACCACAACGAGAAGAATACCATCCAAAGGTACGTCTAATCTAACTTCACCTCGTAGCTCTGGTAGCAAACGATGCACCATAGGAGCATCTGCGCGCTTGGCTGGCAGATCACCTCGGCCGTGACCAGTACGTTACGTATCGCGGAGATGAAGTCTCAATACGCTGGCACGGCCGGCCTTCACAATGCGAAGTGGCCTACGAAGACTATGTACGTACCACACAACATTCGAATCGATCCCCCATCCAACATGATTGCCATAGCAAAGCCTACGAACAGAACTCTACGTCTCGTGGTCGCCACATGGAACATACATCGCCACCCTCCACCGACAAGGCGTCCGACTGTATGGCGGGCCCTCCTTCCAACTCCAAGCACGCTTCTTCCATCCCCTCGTCCGACTCATCGACTTTTCGCCTTGCGAGCAATATCTCGTAACATGGTCGCACGAGCCCATTGTCGTGGCAGAGGACATGCCACAAGGCCCTCGTTTCTTCTCTCCAGAGGATGAGGGCAACAACGTGGCCGTTTGGGACATCAAGACAGGACACCTATTGCGTACCTTTCCCTCCATCCTCCCCGAGGGTGAAGGCGCGAGAAAGCAAATGGCTTGGCCTGCCCTCAAGTGGAGCGCAGACGACAAATACACTGCCCGCCTGACACCAGGACAACAAATTAGTGTCTACGAGTTGCCAGGAATGGGTTTGCAAGGAAAGAAGAGCCTTAAAATCGAGGGCGTCATCGATTTTGAGTGGTGTCCGCATGGAGAAAATGATCGGGAGGATGCCACAAAGGCGTCCAAAAAGCCGATAGACAACATGCTTGCATATTGGACGCCCGAAGTCGCCAACCAACCAGCCCGCGTTACGCTGCTCAACTTTCCCTCCCGAACGGTTCTCCGCCAGAAGAATCTATTCAATGTTTCCGAGGTTGGAGTTTGCAGCCGTGTCCCTCATTCGTTCACCATACTGAGTTGCCCTTTCCTCTCAGTGTCGTCTCTATTGGCAGAATCAGGGCGACTTTCTCTGTGTGCGCGTCGACCGCCACACCAAAACCAAAAAATCTATTTTCTGCAACCTCGAGATATTCCGTGTACGCGAGAAAGACTTTCCTGTGGAAGTTGTTGAGCTCAAGGGTATGATAAACATTTGTATCATTCTCTGTTATCAAATTTGTCGACGTGACATACAGATACGGTCACGGACTTCTCGTGGGAGCCAAAGGGCGAACGCTTTGCCATCGTGGCGAGTGGCGATCCCAATCTTGGCAATCAGGGCGCGGGTGGTACAATCAAGACGGATGTCAGCTTTTATCAGCTTGATCGCAGTAAGAATGACTTTAAGCTTCTCCGTGCGTACACCAAGGTTTCCCGCAGACTGATCTGAATGCTAACCGGTACGGTCGTGTCGACGCAGGTACCCTTGCGAGCCGGACCACGAACACCATCCGTTGGTCCCCACGCGGACGCCACGTCGTGCTCGCGACCGTCGGCTCGACGTCGAAGTCCGAGTTGGAGTTCTGGGATCTCGATTTCAACTCGGATGACACGGTCAAGAAGGAAGCTCCCAAGGAGGAGTGGGCCGCCGGCATCCAACAGCTGGGCGTGGCGGACCACTATGGCGTGACCGACGTCGAGTGGGACCCAAGCGGGCGGTACCTCGCCACCGCCGCCAGTGCCTGGACACACACGGTATCGCACACGATCAGCTTGTACTCGGAATGTCTGTCGCACTTACCTGCTCGTACCCCTCACCACAGATCGAGAACGGTTATGCGATCTGGGATTTCCGCGGACAGGAGATCGAGAAGCGGCTGCTGGATCGGTTCAAGCAGTTTCTATGGCGGCCGCGGCCGCCGTCGTTGCTGACGAAGGAGCAGAAGCGGACAATCCGGAAGAACTTGCGAGAGTACTCACGCGCATTCGAGGAGGCGGACGCGGCGGAAGAGACGACGGTGAGCGCGGAGCTCGTCGCGCAACGCAAGCGTTCCGTGGACGAATGGAATGCGTGGCGGGTGCGCGTGGCGGAGGAGGTGGCAGAAGTGCCCCGCGTACGTGGGAGACGCGGCGAGCTGCCGACGCGCAAGCAGCAACAGGAAGATAAGGAGGAGATTGAGGTGTGGATAGACGAGGTGATCGAACAGATCGAAGAAGTCGTCGAATGACCAGCTTCTGTGTTTCCGACGATTCGCTTGTTTTTTGTGGGGGCATGGGTGTGAGTCATATTCGTACGAGCTTTGCAAGCGCCATACAAGCGGAGAAAGCAGATATGAGAACATGCGGCACAACGACTAAACGGAGGCATAGGGGAAGCGTATAGGAAAGACATGGTGGTGAAAACATAGGTCGATAAGGGTGTGCATAGTACGTGTACATGGAGTGGATGGTGCGCATGAACCGAATAACAAGATAGTATGGCGACGACGGACGACAAGGAAGATCACGCGGACGGCAAAGAAAGCACCGTTGGCACCCGGGCCATTGTCGCAAGCCTGAGCTCGTGCGTCCAGCGCGCCACGACCGAGAGGGGGTGGGAGAGGGCGGTGATCGCGGACTCGAGAGCGTGGATTGCGCCCGGGACGAGGGAGAGCAACCAAAAAAGCGCGCAGAGGGCAACGAGCCGGTTCAAGTACCACGCGGGGTCGTCCATGGCCGCACGACGCTGCCATTTGAGCTCGTGCGACCAGGTGCCTTGTTCTTCTCGTCTGTATTCGTCCCTCTCGGTGGGCACGACTGGAGCCGTCTCGACGGGTCAAAAAAAAAGAACGAAAAGAATGGGCAAAAAAGTACCTATGAGGTCGATCTTGGTCTGCCATCCGGCCGTCAGGTTGTGGACGGCTATTCCGGATATCACGTCTGCGTTGCGCGGCTTGAACACCTTCCAGCTGTACGGCTCTAGAGCCTGAGGTGTCCAGCGCAGCGTCGCATTCGTTCGTCATGTCAAAAAAAAAAAAAAAAAAAAAAACATATAAGTAAAAAAAAACGTCGGAATAGGTAGGTCAACTTATTCCCGCAAAGGAAATAGCCTATGCCAGTGCTTTTGAAAACGTACAGCGCAGAGGTGAACGCCCCACCAGAGTTTGACGCGGTGGAAATTAAGGTCACCGTTGGGCTCGAGCGGGAAATCGACCTCGTCATCGACGACGGCGACCGAGTCTCCGGGGTTCTGCTTGCTAGAGTACAATTTCAAGCGGATGCATCTGCGCCGCCTGCTGTGAGCAAAAGAAACCCAGGAATTAGGAACAGCACACCCTGGGGTCACGCAGCGGAAGGTGGAGCCCGCGCGGCGGATGGGCGTGCCAAATAGGTACATTCGGGCGACCCTGATGTATTCTGAGAGCGTGTTGTGGTGCACCTTGACGAAGGAAATGAGTCGACCAACGTCCTCTAAGCAGTTGTTGTTTATGGGCTCGTCTTGCTCAATCTCCATGGTTGGCAATGCAGGGTAGGGAGAGATTGAAGATAAGAGCCAAAGGCACTCGAATATTTAAGAACGAGGAAAGGGCCTGCAGAACAAGGTGAGACAAGGTCGGTCGCGACGTACGGTTCGGTTTCCAAATCGGGCATCACGCTTTCCATTTTTGGGAAATGGTGAATAAAATTGAACAAGGAAAAGACAAGAGCGGGTACAACTGGAAAAGATCATATCAAACTGCGCCAACGCTTTCTCATAACAAAGTCAAAAACTGATCAAAGTCACATCAAGGTCAAAGCTCACCGAGTACACAGCAGTGCTGTCGCAAACAAAGAAGTCGATGCCCGCTTCGCAACAGAACTTGTTCAGAGAAGTAAGGGTCATCTCAGGTGTCTGGCACGTTGCACTAACAGAGGACAAGTTTGGGAGCTCTTTCAATGCCTTGGTTAGGAATCCTGCTTCATCCACGCTTCTTGAATCGTCCGTTTCTATCTGCGTCCCTTGACGACGTTGTTGCAACTTGGTGTGGTACATGACCCGCAGCACGCTGCACGGGAGTTTAAGTGGTGTCCGCGGCAGCTCACAGAATGTGAGCTCCCTCAGTGCGACCAACGCATCTAAGATGCTCTGGGGAGGGATTCGGTCTACGGTCAACACGTAAAGTGCATGTGCGTGTGGTCGGACATCCTCCAGGGCCCTCCATGACACAAGGCTGTTCTCAACATGTAGTTCGCGGAGCGGTTCCTCATCGTCCGTAGGAAGCAACCACATCATAAAGCCCTTGGAGAGGTCGTCACGCACACAAAGGCTGCGGAGCGACGGAGGACGGCGGTCTTCGGGAAGGGGATCGAGATAGAGATTGTCGATACGGAGATATCGGATACTTGGCCAGAGTGCGAGTAGCATGTATAGGGCTGACGACGTTGGGCGACCTTCCCAATTCAATACCTCGATATGGCGGAGGTTGATGGACAAAAGCTTGGAAAAATCCGCAGCGTCGAATTCGCCGTCGATGTCAATGCTTAATCGTGTGAGGTTTGGTGCATGCGTAAGAATGACAATAAAGTCCGATACCATGCGGCGGTATCGTTTGAAGTTCTCTTTCGGAGCGCCCTCGCGGCCCCATGGGGCCGGGGGACTCGTGATCTCCATGCCGAATGAGCGGATGTGCCGACCGAGATCCGGGCGATCAAGGAGAGAGCGGATCAGGAGGGAACGCCTGCGATGGCAGAGCGAAATGGGGATATTTCGAAAGAGAAGTGCCTGAGCGGGTGCCTGCCACGCTTTACACACGCGGCAACTCGCCACCAGCGTTCTCAAGTCTGCTGTCTCTTTCTGAGGCTCAAGCCTAGCCCAAGTGAAAATTATGTCTACCAACTCGAGCGGCAGAGGCACGGGGCGAGCCATATCTGTCAAAGTCAATTATCGTGCGTATTGAGACACTCGATTGTAAACAGAAACATGCTCGCTGGTACTTACCGGGGGGGGGGGGGGGGAATATCCAAGCCGGATAGGAAGAATTGCTCTCTAGCTGACGGGATTCGAGTTGAGGGTCAGACGCATACGTGAGGTGAAGATTGCGTTGAGGATTGAGTGCTGGGGCTGTGAGGTTCCGTCCGGGGTGACACACCAGACGCTGCGGTGATACCTGTGGGGAGCGTGTTTGATGAGAAAGGGAATCGACAAGGTAGAGTGTATAAGTAGGGTGGGAGGTATGTTGAGTGAATCGGGCGGAAGGATGCCCCTTTTACGTGTCATAGGTGGTGTCGATTAATCAATCAATGAGAGGCATTCGAGGGACCTGAGTCATAAGGTAATTCAATCACAAAATTTCGGTCAAAATGAGAGTTTGAGAAGAGAAAATAAACTGTGTGAGTATGCTATGCGAGGAGAGCTCTTGTAATCTTACGTATCCTTTTCTCACGCACGACGCCGTGCTGTCTGTTCCGTTCCTTGCCGTCAACAGCAACGACCACGGCGATGAACTCCCTCTATACCCTCGGTGTGCGTCAATCAAGCTCTATACAAGCAGACTTGGAGCGTCTGCGCAGCGGCGATACCTCTGCCTCACTGCTAGGTCTCTCTCGCCCCTAACACGTTGCCACTCCGTACCTTACATTCTGCCTAGGGCAGATATCCGCTTCGCTCGCAGGGATGAGCCGCACTATCGACGACTATGATTCTATGGCACGGAGAGAGATCATCAAAGCAAAGCAAGAGAAAGCGACCTCGTACGTCTACTCGCTTGGAAGTGAACGCCCACCCTCGCACCACACCTGACGTGCCCGCTGTACGATGCTTGACAAACAGGCGCGTGCAGAAGTTCAAGAGCGACTATGCTGAATTTCGAAAGGAATTTGAGCGGATCAAGGAGGAGGTGAGGACTACACCCAACCAGCACGCACCGCTCCTATCTTGTAACCCCTTTTCAGCACGCAGCCGCACAACGCGCAGAGCTTTTTTCCACGAGTACCGGCACGCCTCTCACTCCTGACGCCCGCAGACGATTTGCCCCATCCTCCTCCCCACACCTAGACGGCCAGACATCAACGGAGGCGCCGGAAAACCCCTTCCGCGGCGGGATGCTGGGCGCGAGCCGGGAGCAGTACGCGCTCCATGAACACACCTTCCTGCAGGGCGCCGAGGCGCGTCTGGACGATTTTCTCGCCCAAGGCCGCGAGGTACTCGACAACCTCGTCGACCAGCGGTCCATGCTCAAGGGCACGCAGCGCCGGCTGCGCGATGCCGCCAACACGCTTGGGCTCAGTAGGGATGTCATCGGCTGGATTGATCGAAGAAGGTGCGCGGTCTTGCAAACTTTGTTCCCAGATTCTTCGTTGACCACCTTGTCGGTTCTGTATGTAGCACACAGGACATGTACATTTTCTGGGCCGGTGCCGTGTTCACGTTCTTCTGTTTCTACTTGATATGGAGGTATCTGGGTTGAGGTCCTCATACACGTTTTATGCTCCCATCCATGCTGTATTCTATCGTTGTATTGACTCACTAATCACACGTTGGCCTTAATACCCATCATCAACACGCCACCCAGTCGCCACCCAGCCGCCACCCCGTGCCATCATCTGATGGTTCCTCGCGCTCATTCTTCGCCGGCTCGATAACTTCGGTATGATCCATGATTTTCTTTTACCCCATCAATCCTCATGCGGCATTGCGCCCACTTCCGAATCTATTCCGGACTTGTTGTGGTTTTCCGTGGTTCCAGACGCCCACGTCCATTCTTCCGAACGTACTATACCGTATCTTCTGCCTTACGGGATCGTTTCGGAACCTGGTCGACTTTGATCCCGGCTTTGCTTTTCCTCAACCTGTGCTCTCAAACTCACGACTCCGCGTCGTTGACCGCGCACGAATGCCACTATATAACATTCAACTGCTGGACATTTGTAAGGTAACGACGGCAGAGAACAGGAGATCGAATCTCATAGTCCCCCTGGGCCGCCCGGCAGGACATCTCGATACGCATGGCTGCGCGGCCGTACGTATCAAGCGCCCCTTGGCTCCCGGCTCACCTTGGCTCTTGCGTCGGTCAGGCTCTCTCTCCGGTTTGATCCCATCGCCCTCTCCACTCTATTTACATTCCCCGCGCGGATGTGGGAGATCCAGACCGAAACGGTGGTGCGGCAACGGAGCGCGAACGTGGGATGTTTGTTCATTCAGATATCACCATACGTTCGCGTGAGGCGTCCTCCTCAGACTCGGACTCGGACTCGTCATTTCGGCCACTCACCGCTCGCTTCACTCCTCGAGTTGCGCGCGAGATGCTGCGGCGGGTCATGCGGGGACCTGTCGGCCCTCGGGCCTTCGCGAGTTTCCTTTCCCTCTTCTTCGCCTCGCTCTCCCTCGACTCGCGTATGCACCTCGCAAATCCCGGGGCCGCATTCCGGCAACATGCTGAGGGAAGATCCATCCGTCCTCGGCCTTTCTCTTGCCCCCTTGTCGGCGTATCTGAACGCGACGCATGGTATCCGCCTTACGGATGGTCCTCGACTGCCGCCTCGCTGTCAGCACGGCATCGGTCGCGTACTGTGATAGAGGTAACCGCACAGACAGACACCTTCGTTGATGCCCCGTAGTCCCCCATTGCTGCTGGCAGAGGCTGGCTTCGGAGCAGGAACAAAGAGATCCTTCGTAGCTACTGCGGTCGAAGGCCTCGGTGCACCCTCCTCGGGATAATCGTGAACCAGAGAAGCATGGATGAGGCTAGAACGGTCTGGGCCTCCGGCGGGAAGTGGTGCGATGCGAGACCGGGTGGCACAGCGGGTGGAGGCACGCGTCCCCTCGCGAGTGTGTACTCTCTGCCCGATGACCATTGACCGTATCGGGCGAGTCTGGGGACCTGCATTTGACAGTACATGAGAAGTTGAAGGAGGCCTGCGACTCCCCTGAACTAGGCTGTGGAACCCTGAAAGCGTTTCCATCATGCGCCTGCTGGCTTCTCGTTTGGCGCCGTGATGAGGTACTGGGGGAGAAAGATATGACTGGAGGCGGAGGGCGTTTGGCGTCCCCTGCCGGAACTGGCGCTCGCCAATTCAATTCGTTGAAGGGCCATCACTCGCCGTCGCCTTTTTTTGCCCCGGTGTCGGATGCTGGCCGTGGTGTTGTCCGAAGAGGCCTCGCTGCAATTCGGACGAGGGCGGTTTCGCTGATCCAGCTGCAAGCGGGAGTTTCGTCAAGGAAGAGGGTAGCTCGGGCAAAGATTTTGGAGACCCACCTCGAAGCAGAACGACAGAACGACAGAACGCCAGAGTGAAAAAAAGAGAGACTCTGGTGGCCGGTCATCACACTGTCTTGTTTTGGGTAAGGACTGGACGGGCATCTGATCGTACTGGAGGTCACTGATGGCGCGGCGCGCGTGGGCACCGAGCGTTCGTCACGGCCAAAAAGGAGTTTTGCTGCAGCATTGGAACCAACAACGCTCCTTTATATCTACGCGGTTCCATCCTTTCGAGCACGACGCGACGACGATCAGGAGGACACCAAGGGCTATTATTACCCACCGCCGTGTTTTACCGTACTGCCTGGCCGGCGTTGAGGGAACGGCTTTGGACGGACGGAGACGGACGACTTCGATCGGCCCGTCTCTTCCTCTGTCGGGTTCGTCGGTGCCTGGAGAAACGCCGGAACCAGGAATAATGGGCGGTCCACAATGGGGTGCCTCGATGATAACCCATTCCTGCAGACCGGCGACGCTCTTTGGGCCAATATTTCCGGAGGAAAGGGGTCGTTGGGCCGGCGCAAGCGGGAGGGTGCCGGCGATGCATCACGACACGACACAGGAAGGAAACGATAAACCAAACACCAAACTCACCGACGGGCTCGTCGCGGCACGTCCCATCCAGCAGCGCGACACGCGAGCCAGAGCGCGAGCGTGCGCTGGTCCACACAGGCCTGCGCGAGTGCGGGTGTGCGGTGCACGTTGAGCGGATACACGATGGTCGGCGCATTTCGAATCGTCCTCCGAGTCGATCGGCAGCGCTACACGGACGGCGCCTCTGTGATACAACGCACTTCACCATTGTTACTTGTCTAATACACATAACGTGGCATTTGTAGAAACAATCTCTGCTCGTTTTACATCTGACCAACCCAAGAACGCTTCTGCGACCAACTTTGTACCGTCCTGCTTCACCACTCGACCTCCGGCTCGCCCCAATGCTCTCCAGGGCCGCCAGGTGGAAGTTCAACATCCATATCCAAGACGCTGGGCAGTTTGGGCTGACAATCGAATGCCATACTTCCAGACCTAGAGTCCTGCTCGGTATTTTGGGTCCCGGATTCACTCCCATCGTCACCTCTGGCCTTCCTATGCCTGCGACGGGAAGACCGCCTTTTCTGCGCAGCCGCGATGGGATCGGCCCACTCCTCGTTTGCATAAATGGGAAACCCTCCCGGAGGGACGACCAGGTCGGTGGGGGAAGGAATAGTGTTCTCGGACTGGTTCGACGTAGCCGCGCTGGACGATCGGGATGTCGATGTCCGGTTGGTTGCAGTGGACCGTTCACTGCGTGTGGATGAAGGGGTAGTAGGGACCCTTGCTGTGCTGCGCGTGTCCCACATACGTTGACGTCGGTCAAGTGGAGGTGACTGGGAAGTGCCAACACCGGCATCACCCCAGATAGATCGTTCGTCCGTAGCCAATGAATCCTCCGTGCAGGTGCTGCTGCGCGCACCCCATGCGGACTGCGTCCGTCCAGGTGTGGGCGATTGGGCACTGACGGTGGGCCGGAAGCCGGCTGCGCCGCGTTGTTTCCAGGAGTTGGCGCCGGATCCGTCGCGGCGAGAGACATTGGTGCTAGTTTGTGCCTTGCGGGGGGTCGAGGCGCTGGTGACGTTAAGTTCGTCGTCGTCGTCGCTATGTGTGTTGGTGACGGACGACGTGCGACGCATGAGATTTACCTTGGGCAACCTGTCGCTTTCACCAACCCAGAGCCAATGGTCATCCGCGTCATCTTCCGACCCGTTCGCTGATTCCGGGCTTTCTGGCAGGGAAGAGGGCTCAGCAGAATGTTCGACGCGCCCTCGCGAATCTGATGGGAGTTTGGGTAAAGTAAGCTTTCTCCAGCCGTCACTATAACTCACCATGGTCAACACCCTCGGTCTCGCTGCTACTGCTGCAGTCGCTGCTCATTTCCCTCTTCGAATCCTTTTCAAGCCTCCGTCTCGCATTCTGCTCCGACTTCTCTTGTCGCTTCATTTTGTCCTCTAGTCTCTTCTGGCGTTCTTGGTCAAGGCGCCTCTTCATCTCAAGTCGGCCCCGCTTCTCGCAAATTCCCGGATTGCATAACGACCCGTGGATGGGACATATCCAATCTTCCCCGCCCTTTTTGTTGATCTTGGTCGGGAGTTCCTTTCGGGGGGCAACGTATCCATCCCACAGATTATCGTTTCCTCCCTCCTGGATGCCGATATGAGTGCGGTCGCACGCCGAGCGGCCCGCCTTTGGGGCACTGCCAAAGAGGTCCTTCATGGCATCTTCCGTTGACCGCTTCGGCACGTCCTCTTCATCGTAGTCATAATCCTGGTCAGGTTCAATAGGACCTTCAGGATCTGGGACATGGTTGGAAAGGGCCTCATGATAGAGGGAAACGTTGGCGGTTGAAGGATCGTATTCGTCCTCATCGTACTCGTCACCCCAGTCGAAACGTTCATATCTGCCAGTCGACGGCTTGTTGGTGGGGCCGGACGGTAGCGGGAGACCAGGTGGTCTGGTGAGTGGGTGAGCAGAACCCCTCGCCGAATTTGCGTCGCTGCGCTGACGGCTGCCGACGGTACTGGGTACACTAGAAGTTGCAACGGGAAGCTGACGACTCCCTGGAGGGTGGTAAGCCATAATGATTTATCGATAGAACGGGAGGACATACAAGCGCCGAGCCTCTCGCGGAGATGAGGTGTCAGCGAAGAGGGAGCGGGGGATGGAGCGGGACGGCGTGAAGATAAAGCGCTTCCACTGGAACTGGTGCTGGTCGATGAGGTCATCGAAACGCTGTCGCTGGGCACAGCTTTCTTGCTGCCCCTCGACGACGACGACGATAGGGTAACGGGGGAAGAATCGCCGCTTTTGAGGGAAATCCATTGGAGGGATCCAACTGCAGAACGAGGTTTTAATGAAAAAGGGAAGGAAGGAGGTGTGTGCGATACCTGGTGCTTTCGGTGCAGGTGGAGGGGTGGGGAACTTTGATTCTGGAAGAGGGCGACACAATGGTTCACCCGTCATTGCCTCTGAGGGCACATCACACCATGTAGTTTTAGGGTATGGAAACCTGATGTCACTGGATGAGAGGCGCGTTAGCTCTGAGGGTGAGCGAGCAAAGTTTCTACTTGCTCATTACTGGGACTCCATGCATTGAACCAATGTTCCTCTATGTATACGCGATTCCAACCTAGACGTGGTCAAGATGGAGATGGGTCACCTGTCCGGTTGTACGACGGACCATTCTTTTCGACCAAACGGCCAGTGTTGTACCTACACCAGAACACCTTTGAGGACTTGCCCTCCTCTTCATTCCTGGGTCCCTTGAGAAACTTGGACCACTCGTGCATTCCCAACAACAGTTCGAACCGGTCAAAATCTCGATCGACTTCGATGATGACCATTCCCGGAGACTGAACGTATTGGTTCGGTTCATTCACGCCACACATCGATAGCTCACTCACCGTCGGCTTGTGGAACATCGCCAACAGGACATCCTTTCCTGTGCAGCATGCCAGCCAGAGCGCGAGCGCGCGCCTGTCCCCGTGCAACTTCAGGTTTGCGTTGAGC
This sequence comes from Russula earlei, assembly GCA_025769875.1. Lineage (NCBI taxonomy): Eukaryota > Fungi > Basidiomycota > Agaricomycetes > Russulales > Russulaceae > Russula > Russula earlei. Next base: position 20,581 of record JAGFNK010000423.1, read on the forward strand.
GGATAAGGATGCACCACCGTCAGGTATCTCGGCTCGTCATCCGACGGGGGAGGTGTCCGAGGGCGTTTCACCATCCTACAACTTAAGCTAGCAGATGGTTGGGATGAAAGCGTGGGTGGTGGCATTGCGGTCAAAAATCCCTTTAAGTAAGCGTGAAGACCGCTGCGGCTGCGGCCGTTTCCCACAGTGCGAACGTGTTTAGATAGAACGAGGAGATGGAAAGGAGCAGATCAGTTGGCACACGCAGCATCCACGCCGCAGCGCTAATCTAATACCCCTCTTGCACCACAAACCTGCTCGTGGCCTCGACCAAGCCATGGCTAGCCGTCGAGATCGCGACCCATTCGGGTAAGAACCCCCGCACCTCCTCGAGAGAAGGTATCCGTACCCCGCCCGGCCCATCATTCCACAAGCACGACACCCGTCCCACAATCGTCCATTCCGCATCAAAGTCGAGTTCCACTTCAAACCTCGAGCCCCAGGAACGAGCCCAAAGCATTATCAACGGGATCCTCTGCCCTGCTGGTACCTCATAAGCGGTCCATGCCATCGGCACGCCGGTGTCGCCTTTTTGGCGCGTACGCGCACGATAGCGCTTGATTCCATGATTGTCCACATATATCCTGCACGCCCGCGTTCGGACGCCTTCAATCTCGATGCGGAGCGATCTGGGCCCAATGCGCGAGGCATTTGCGACGATCCATGACCCTTTTTCGTTCCCTGTGATCGATGGTTGGAACGCGGATGAGACGGTCCATGTACACGTAGTAAAGCCCAGGTGCAGACTGCCGTCCATGCACCGTCGGCCACTGCTATCCCACGTGGATGGGAGTGTCTCCACAAAGTCCTGGCCGTAGCCCTTGATGACGCTCAGTTGGGTGACTGCACGCTCCAGCTGCGGATGCGAGATCGCCCCACTCAAATCTGTGAGCTCAACCTTTTGCGCAAAGAACACCTTGAGGCGGGCGTTGGGGGTGAAAGGGGGCGCCTGCCAGACATAGGTAGTAGACCCGATGAAGATGACGAGGATGGCGACGGTGAGCAACCGGTGGACTTTGTGCACAAAGGGTGACAGTGGGAGAAGAATGAGAAACGACAGGAGTGAGATAGGTGCGTACACTGCCCGGATAACGTCGATTCGTGAATATTGCATGTCTCAGCTAGCACCACATACCTATGCCAACCCAATCACCGTCGGGAATCGTCTGGGGCATTGCGGCGATCCAGATGGTGTATATGGTGACCATATTCAACAGCGGTGCGGTGGTGGAGAATGAAAACTGAAAAATCCACCAAAAATACGCTCTGTCTTGAATCTTCTCTTCTAGTACCAGAGTTGGAGAAGCGCGCCGAAGTAATGGCGTGGCCTCAGAAGCTTCGTTCTCATGCCGCTCTCCGGACTGGACCTGTTCATTGTCTTCACTCCCCCCTTGGGGAAGGATTATCCTGCCAGCGTTGCCAGTACCCCATAAACCCTCAAAGACGCCAAGCGCCACCGCCACCAGTAAAGATGCATTCCAAAGTGCGACCCAGTACAATCCTACGACGTTGAGTTTCAGCGTCAGGATTGTGACACCGACGAGAAAGAGCCAGGTGAGTGCATAAAGTTGAATCAGAATGATAAATCGTTGCTTGCTCGGGGGAATGGGACGTAATCGCTGGGCGAGTTGGAGTGGGATCGCCATGGCCAAGTAGGCCAGAGTGAGCGCAGAAAGCGAAGTGGCTATCGGGTGGCCATGGACAGTCTGTGTCATGATCAACGCTCTGTGTATCATCTAGGGAGCAGGGCTACGAACGTTGGGATTTAGTTTCAGAAAGCCAACCACGAGCCCTACTTGTGCGCCGACTCCCATAACGAGGGCTAGCCAAAACCGGCCGTATCCTCGGAAACGCGAATGCCATCGAATTTGAGACGGCGAGGAAGCGGACATGGTCGACTGCCGAAGGAGGAGATAGCCGAGACCAGCTAGGACGACAGGACCAACAGAAAGAAGGACTATCTCAGCGACTACCAGCACCTGTTGACGGAAGGCGACGAGATAGAGACCCAATACTGGGCTTATGCATGAGTGACGATGTCTCAAGATGGATGGAAAGTGACCTACATTCGAAATAGACCGCTCTTTCATTTTCACCGCCTGGACGACCTGTGGTCTTGGTGTTGAGGATGGTGTCGCCCACGAAGCGCAACAGCTCCATCAACGCCCAAAGGGATCTCTGCGTGCCATCATCGCCCATCCCGCGGATCGAATCGTCCATAGTATGGTATTGAGACCGTGAGCGGTAGAAGGCGACGTCTGCGCCCTGCATGCCACCCCCAAGGCCATCATATCCATGAACGGTGGCGTTTATAGTCGCATGAGAGCGGGAAACGTCGTGGATGCGGGGGGCAGAGTAGACAGAATAATCTGTATCTGAGCGGATAATGCCTTGATCCCAAGCGTCTTGAGAGATCGCATCGGCGTGTATATGAGGCGCAGAACGGAAAGGCTTGATGATGTCGTATGAAGTAGATCGGAAGAGGAATGGGCGACTAGAAAACCGGCTCAGGTTGAGTGAAACGGTCGGCTGTGGGAAGCATACCCGCCAGAACCTGCACCCTCGAAGTTGAGGAACGTCGAGGTCAAGTTAGACCACGGGTGTTGCAAGAATCTGTCGGGTAACTGGTGAAGATGTGGAGGCAAGACGGTACTTCAAAATGGCGCACGCATGTGCTCCATTAAGGCCATCCTCTTCCCCGTTGTTGATGTTGAAGACGGACGTCCGCTTGGGGCGGTTCTTGGACAGAAAGTCGATGAGATGAACCAGCGCGACAACGCTCATGCCGTCATCGGTGGCTCCCGGAGCCGTTGAGACTGAATCGAAATGGGCCGAGAAGAGCACAGCGTCATCTGTTCAAGGATTCGACTGGATTCGAAACTGCCGGTTTGTCGGAGGGCTTACTTTCGGTCGTGTCATGAGTGCCGTCCACTTTGACGAGAATGTTTGTTCCTTGGAAATATACAGCACTTTGACCAATTAAAAATGCGGCATTCGTTTGGACATCATCGTCGACGTGGATGAAACTGTATCCTTTGGCTATTTCTTGTAATCGTTCCAGCAAGAGATTGCGCACGGCATCATTTTCACGGGAATTGTAGGGGTGAGGACGCTTTGTGATCTAGGGAACAAATAGAGCCCCCGTGTTATGCAGCATGAGCTAGTCGGCTTACCAGATAGAGGTCTCGATACGCACGCTCGAGGTTCAGCCCTAACGCGTGCTGCGTTGTGATGGCAGGGACGGAAGGGGCAGATTGAAATGTGATGAGAGCGGTGAATACGGCGAGGTAAAAGAGCGACGCAAAGACGGTCGTTGAGCCTGTGCGAAAAGAGAAAACCGAGCGTAGGACGGAGGAGGTGGACGGCATGACGAGACAGCCAGAGCGAGTCGGGCGCTTCGACTTTGGGCCGAGGGCGACGACTCGGACGCGGACGTCATGGTCGTCGCTCGACGATGGCTTGCACGCTCTCCTTTTGTTGTGCGCATTCCCAACGCCAATGTCTATCGATTCGGCGATCCGGATGGCGCGCGACCTGTCCTCACAGCTGTCGATTGGACAGTCCGCGAGGGAGAGAGCTGGGCAGTCGTTGGCTCCGGTGTAGGTGAAAAGACGGCATTGCTCGAGGTCAGGCAGGTTCTCCATTGCTTCCCAGAGCACTTAACCTTGCACCAGGCCCTTCTTGGGAACATGCGCATATCCCCTCCTCCGCCTGGCGGTCCTCTCCCATCGCTCTCGCTGAAACCTCGACCTATCAACGACGCAGTGTTCCTCGTCTCATTTGCTCAGCGGCCACGTGCATCGGTTGGGGCGTTCTACGATTATACTGCACGGTATGGCGCCGTACGCGATGAAGATCGCGTTACCCTACGCCAAAGCATGTTTCCCGAAGCGTCTGATCGAGATTCTATAATGCCTTTCATCGTGGATAACTCATGCCACCAACGGCAGGACATGTCCTCGAGAGTAGAAGAAAGAGCGCGGAGGTTCGACGAGTTGACCGACAAGTTGGGACTCAAACACCTCCTTGACCTTCCTCTGGTGACCCTCAGCAATGGGCAGACGCGTCGGGCGAGGATCGTCAAGGCGCTCATAGAACAACCCGACATCCTTCTTCTTGACGAGCCTCTGAGTCTGTGTCAGGTTTTCCCTCTACGTATGGCCATGCTCACGAGGACTCGTTTTAGCCGGACTGGACTTCAAAACACGCCCCGCACTGCTCTCTCTTCTTCACTCGTTCCACGCATCTAATAACCCTCGTGTCATTATGGGCCTACGCTTGCAGGACCCAATCCCCGAGTGGATCACTCACATGGCCTTGGTCCATGATGGACAAGTTGAGACCGGAGAAAGAACCTCAATGTTGGAAAAGTTGAATTCTCATAATCGTGGAGCTGTTCTTACAGCAGGTGCCGCACGCACTCGGAGTTCAAGCCCAAACACTGTCATCTTGGTTGACATGCAGAATGTCAACGTACGATATCATGAGCGACACGTGAGATCGTAGTCTCATCGCCTCTCAACTTGCTCAGTTTGGCGTAGGTTCTACGAGATATCAACTGGTCTATCCGTGCCGGGGATCGTTGGCACCTTCAAGGCGCGAACGGTACATAGATTATTGCCCCCAGGAGGTTGGAAATTTATAACGGTCTTCAATCTAGGCTCCGGAAAAACTACGCTTCTCTCTGTGCTGACTGGCGATCATCCCCAGTCCTACACCCAACGCGCTCCAAAGGCAGCGCTCATGCTCTTCGGTTCCCCTCGCCGAACGCACGCGACTCCCCACCTGCGCGCTCGTATAGGTGTAGTCTCCCCGGAGTTGTACAACGCCTGGCCCCGCGGGCGCGATATGACCGTGTGGGAGGCAGTCGCCACGGGCTTCGATGGTGGCTTCGTCCCGCTAGGTCCGCGGGGGCTTGGTGTCGGCCTGCAGGGTGAGCTGAGTGAGAGTGAGCGAACGTGGCGAGCAGATCGCGTCTGGGAAGTCATTCGCGGGCTTGGGCCACATACGTGGGGCGGAGCAGAGCAAGGGGCAGAGGTAGATGCGGGCGAGGTCGAATCGGTCAAGGGATTCGCGGAACGCCCTTTTGCGGCACTCCCCGCCGGCGTGCAGAGCATCGTGCTTCTGATGCGCGCGCTCGTTGGCCGCCCGTCGCTGGTACTGCTGGACGAGGTGTGGTCCGGCATGGATGACCGCATGATTCAGGCAGCGCGGGCGTACCTAAGAGGTGATGGTCTGCGCAAGGAGCAGGCTGTGGTGGTTGTCAGTCATTGGGAAGATGAGGTTCCGTGGGGGATCGAGGACGGGGTGAAGAGGTTCAGGCTAGAGGAAGGTGAAGGCACCATACTAGAGTAGTGGCCAACCAGCCTGGTAACCAACTCGGTTACCCGAGATGAAGAGGCGTACGACGTTGGAACGTTTGGGTTAATGTGAGGATGTGAGTTTATCTGTTTCTTCTCCCTTCTGCCTTATACACTCACCAATGTGGTATCCAGAAACCAGGAGATGTGCCACTACCCTAGTGTCATCACATCCCCAGAAGCGTACGGCAGCGAACTTGACGACGACATGCACCGAGAAAATGGCATGTCGTCGTCAAGTTCGCTGCCTTACCGAAGAAAGACAAGGGTATGCTCGAACGCCAGCTCATCAGCAATGAGACGGCCGCATATCATAAGCCGAGCTGCATCGCTTGCCCCTCATGGTGTTCATCTTCATCCTGGCCGTGTTGATCATGAAATGGACATTCCCACTGTAAATACATTGAATCTCTTTCAATTTTCCATCAATGCTCACTGGAAATGTGGGTACAGTTGTGAGGCAGGATACCCGTTGCGGTGAATGGAGACGAGTCAGCCCAGTCGGTGGATCCTGAGCTTGGGAAGATGAGGTTTTGTGGGGGATCGAGGACGGGGTGAAGAGGTTCAGGCCAGAGGAAGCTGAAGGCACCGTAGTACAGTAGTGGCCAAGCTGGTAACCAACTCGGTTGGCTGAGATGAAGGGGCGTTCGACGTTGGGTTGATGTGAGGATGTGAGTTTATCTGTTTCTCCCTTCTGCCATATACACTCACCAATGTGGTATCCAGAAACCAGGAGATGTGCCACTACCCTAGTGACATCACATCCCCAGAAGCGACGACACCCCCGTCGATGTCGTGTTCCTCGACTATCAGGGGAGCAGGTTACTCCGGACGCTCAATTCTGTTCAGGCGCGCCAATAAGTGGATGCAGACATCTTGCGCCATCCACTTATTGGAGGCTCAGGCTGCCAGTATACATAAAATCGATGAGACTCTCCCGTATAACTTGGTCTGTGTCATATGTCCTGCCATGAATAAGTCATGTCGTGATAAATCACAATCAGTGTCCGTGAATTGTACTCGTATCGTACCGTACAGTATCTTATCGTATCGTAAAATGTCCGCCAAGCGTCCAAATGTCTGTGTTGAGAAATAAATAATAATAGATATCAAGCAGTCTGGGCCACGTCAATGCGCAATCCCAGTTCACCAGCCGCCTTTATCAAGCTGTAAAAGACTTCCACCGCCGGAGTAGGAGGTGTGATCGGTAACCCGCTCGACTCCAATGAGATCGACTCGAATGCGGAGGATGATGACCCGCACGAATACCTCGACGAAGAGGAAAATCCCGACGTGCAGGAGTAGTGGAGGACTCGGTGACACCGACGGGATTCCGCACATGACGCTTTTCCGCTGCAACTTCTTCTCAGGACATCCAAACCTTGCTGCCTCTGTATCCGTCAAGAAAAAGGTGTCCACCGCAAGCACCTCCATCCGGAGCTCCGCCAACGATGGTCGACACTCAGCCATCTTCAGGAGGCATCCGACACAGGGAGGAGGTCAAGCAACACCGCGCGATCCACCGGATAGTCGTTGTAGCCGCGGTCGCCTGGGGAAGCTGAACGCCATGGACGTCCGTTGGCAATCGTCTCTGCAGCCGAGTGACGAGATACTATCACCTATGGGGAACTCGCCATTCCACGACCATCTCGCCAATTTCATTTTTCCCTGTATCTGCTCAAACAACCCCATTTAAAACTTTGTAGTTATACTATTGAGTGCCATTAATGTCATTCTAGCAAAGAAAAATGGAGGTCCATTGAGTGGTTTTCAAGTAGTATTTTGGCTGGGGGTCACGCCTCCATCACGCTTTCTGTCATGGCGGAGTGCGGAGTTTGATTCCAGCTGGGTGATCACCGTTGGGGAGTCTGGGTCACTGCTGTTTTATCCTCTTAATAATGATATATATCGACCTTTTACTTTTACTCGTGCGGCACTGGCCCATGATGTGAGCGCCGCGTTCCGTACATAGCCAAGTCCTGGATAATGCTACTCCATTACAACTGTTTTCCCTAGTCCCCACCCAATCAAATTGCCTTTGTAAATACACGGGAATGTTTCATCCCGGGCGGACTTTAATTTGGCATGTGTTACATGTCCGTTACTTTCGTGACATTTGTGACTGGCGAGATGGTAGTGGAATGGCGAGTTCCCCATAGGTGATAGTATAGCTCCTTCAAATGGACATGGCCGGAGCTGCGGAGTTCAAATCGAGTGGTGGCCACCTTTTGCGCTCGTTAAATGGAAATTAACACCTGGAGAGACCTCCTGCTTCTTCCAAATCACCAAGACGTACGTGTCCGTTTCCGACAATTTCATGAAACACCAGTACCTGCCGTCGTACAAACGAGTTCCTTCAATCCCTTGCCGGGGAACCCAAATGCGCTTACCCGCAATGGTCCCGCATCCGTGCATTTAGTGGAGGACTTGCCAGCTATGATGCAGGGGCACTTGATTGACGAGAGCTACTCCGGGACGGCGGCAGGAACCGTTATCCTAGACGACGAAGATCCCATCACACCCCAGAGTGCTCTACAACAACTCGGACTAGAATGTCGGCGCACCGATTTCTTCACTGATTGTGAAACATCATCGGGGGTCATCGCACAAAATCTCTCTTACCTGGTCGGGGACATTTATCGTGCCCTTGCAAATAACATGCTGCAGTTCCGATCTCAAGAGCCTTCACTAAACCGAACGGTGATCACTAATCACAGTTACCGGCTAAATGGTGAAATTAAAATCTTTGGGAGGATAAGTCACCGCACGAGGTTCATGGGGGAACTCATGACTCAGCTGAAAACCCCCGAAATGTCAATTCCATACTGGGGCCCATCAAACAAATACACCGGTTACGAGGCCATCCTGGGAAAGGTCCGTATGGTTGCCTCTTTCAGTCGTCCAGTAGGTCAATCTGTACTTGTAGCTTGTGTACCATGCGGGTGATGTTGTTTCAGTCGGATCACCCCGGCACGTTCGTTGGGCAGTCGTATATTCCACGGACGCCAGGGAGACCTCGGTTCTACTGCTCGCCGATCGCCAAGTTCTGTCTTCCGCCTTGTGATGACGAAGGACAACTCCCACCTATCTGGAGCATGTTGTACATGCTGCTCACGGAAGTCAGGGATGCATTCGAGTATTATCGTCGATGTTCCTGACCTCAGGAACATCGACGACAATACTCGAATGCAAAGGATTTTTTCGTTTGGATGTCCCCACAGAAGACCCGTCTTTGTCTCCAAGGGGAAGTCAGATGACCAATGAAGGCATGCGATCCGCAAGGTTGATGTTCAGATCGAACCGAGGGGGTTCAAGTGCTGGTCCTTCAAACGTACCAGCAGGAGTCAGCAAAAGTTTTTTTTTTCCATTCGTTCGTTCGCACATGGTGCTGGCAAATCTTCCCAGACGCACACGAGCACTGTCATTCAATGCCTTGATGGCCTGCCAACTGAATTCACCCTCGTTGACGCACCCCTCTCTCACCTTGCCAAGAAAATGTGCCGCTAATTCATACACTTTGACCGCTACCTTGGAGGGGGTTGGTCCTCTGTGTATGCACCGAGAAAATGGCATGTCGTCGTCAAGTTCGCTGCCGTACCGAAGAAAGACAAGGGGTATGCTCGAACGCCAGCTCATCAGCAATGAGACGGCCGCATATCATAAGCCGAGCTGCATCGCTTGCCCCTCATGGTGTTCATCTTCATCCTGGCCGTGTTGATCATGAAATGGACATTCCCACTGTAAATACATTGAATCTCTTTCAATTTTCCATCAATGCTCACCGGAAATGTGGGTACAGTTGTGAGGCAGGATACCCGCTGCAGTGAATGGAGACGAGTCAGCCCAGTCGGTGGATCCTACCTGAGCTTGGGAAGATGAGGTTCCGTGAGGGATCGAGGACGGGGTGAAGAGGTTCAGGCCAGAGGAAGCTGAAGGCACCGTAGTACAGTAGCGGCCAAGCTGGTAACCAACTCGGTTGGCTGAGATGAAGGGGCGTTCGACGTTGGGTTGATGTGAGGATGTGAGTTTATCTGTTTCTCCCTTCTGCCATATACACTCACCAATGTGGTATCCAGAAACCAGGAGATGTGCCACTACCCTAGTGACATCACATCCCCAGAAGCGACGACACCCCCGTCGATGTCGTGTTCCTCGACTATCAGGGGAGCAGGTTACTCCAGACGCTCAATTCTGTTCAGGCGCGCCAATAAGTGGATGCAGACATCTTGCGCCATCCACTTATTGGAGGATTATACTCAGGCCGCCAGTATACATAAAATCGATGAGACTCGCCCGCACAACGACGTATAACTTGGTCTGTGTCATATGTCCTGCCATAAATTATGGGAATAAGTCATGTCGTGATAAATCACAATCAGTGTCCGTGAATTGTACTCGTATCGTATCGTACAGTATCTTATCGTATCGTAAAATGTCCGTCAAGCATTCAAATGTCTGTGTTGAGAAATAAATAAATAATAATAAATATCAAGCAGTCTGGGCCGCGTCAGTGCGCAATCCCAGTTCACCAGCCGCCTTTATCAAGCTGTAAAAGACTTCCACCGCCGGAGTAGGAGGTGTGATCGGTAACCCGCTCGACTCCAATGAGATCGACTCGAATGCGGAGGATGATGACCCGCAAGAATACCTCGACGAAGAGGAAAATCCCGACGTGCAGGAGTAGCATGATGCGGAGGTCTCATCGGAAGGACTCGGTGACACCGACGGGATTCCGCACATGACGCTTTTCCGCTGCAACTTCTTCTCAGGACATCCAAACCTTGCTGCCTCTTTATCCGTCAGGAAGAAAGTGTCCACCGCAAGCACCTCCATCCGGATCTCCGCCAACGATGGTCGACGCTCAGGCATCGGAGAGAAGATCTTCTTCAGAAGCGAGTAGGCAGCGTCCGACACAGGGAGGACGTCAAGCAACACCGCGCGATCCACCAGATAGTCGTTGTAGTCTCGGTCGTCTGGGGAAGCTGAACGCCATGGACATCTGTTGGCGATCATCTCTGTGAGGATGCAGCCGAGTGACCAGATATCTCCTTCGACGGTAGAGTACGGCTTATGCTGCCGTACAAGTGACTCTGATAGCAGATTAGCAATCGGATTACTCATCGCACCCGAAAAAAAAAAAGCCATACCTGGGCTCATGTAGCACGGCGTTCCACAGGAAGATGCGGTCACCTTGTTCGTCGTTGCAAGGCCAAAGTCAGCAACGAAGACATCCATCTCTCCGCTCTGCGAAGAAACCAGGATGTTCTCCGGCTTGAGATCCCGGTGGTAAACTCCCCGAGAATGGCAGTGCTCGAGCGCATCAATGATTTGGATGAAAACACGCTTGATCAGCTCATCCTCTCGGAAAAATGTGCCGATGACGGAGCGAAGGTCCCCAGCGCATAGGTCGTAGACGAAGAAGGCGTGATCACCCGCATCGATCTCGTCATGGAATGTGAGTACGTGTGGATGGGATGAGACTCGGGCATGGAGCTGGGTTTCGCGAGTCTGGTAATAATCGGAGGGGACCTTCTCTATTCGCTTGACGGCAAAGCGTGCTCCAGATTGAGTGTCGACGGCGCGATATACGACGCCGAAGGACCCCGCGCCCAAGATTGCCTCGATTTTCAGGGCACCATTATCGATGGTCTGACCCAGGAGCTGGGATGCAGACGCAAGATAGGAATTCATCGTGGGAGGGGGGCGAGGGGTGGCAACTAAGTGCCGCGAGAAAGCGGCACTTAGTTGTATGTGTAACGGTGCAGCAGTGGTACGCTGGATGGTGGGGGATAAAGGTTAAGGTGTTTGATGGGTTGAAAGGCGTTAAAATCGATGTTTTATAGACAGTTTGGAGGAGACAGGGGACGATAACGCGAGGTGGAGAGAGGACATGGAGATACGGAATGAAATGACGAAACCGTCATTCTCCGGTTCTCCGGTATCATCGTGACCAGCAGGTTGAAGGAGGTCTGGCAAAACTCGTTGCTGTCCATTATAGTAACTTATCAATGAGTTCGGCCAAACTTCCTTCGACAGCAGAGAATTCTGAGGTCACACCATACCAGACACGATAGTAGCACGAGGGCATCCCAAAGACAACGATCCAGGCAATGGTGAGTGATAAAGTCCAAGACCGACAACAACTGAGAAACCGCCGCCGCCGCCGTCACCGTCCTGACTGAAAAGGGGTGTCGGTCGTCGGTTTTAACCGGCCCGGTTCAGCCACCTTCCTTCAGTATGATTGTCTTTCATCATCTTGTAAGCTCTTCCCTACTGTATTGTAGCTACCTTCTGAATAGCAGTTCACTTCTATCGTGCTCTACTGACAACCCGACGCACCCCAGAACGAATGCCGAATGATCCCGCCCACCTCCACTGCCCTCTCCAATACCTTATGCTCATTCCCCTCAAAGCCATTAAAAAAACTCATATTAGTTAATCATGTCCTTTCATCACGCCTGTCCACTAATAAGACATCAACATTTAGCTACATAGGCTGAGCCGTAAAATATAATCATGAGGTGACATTAAACTTTGCAGTCGTACTCTACGCGTGACGTGTGTCCTACTTTGCAAGTTCGATGAAGAATAACGTGCCATCCGTGGCAATGGTGCCCATCGGCGCCTCGTTTTCACACGGACACATCTCGTCCTCCACCCAGAGCATCAGCGAGGCACTATCAAATTTGTAACGAGGAAACGTCAGCCTTCCGAATGAGGGAGAAAGGATTCAGAGCGTGGGGTGAGACTGACCCCTCAGCGTCGAGCCCAAAGGCGAGACATGCACTGGAAAGGACTCGTCCGACGGTATGAGTCGCCTTGACTTTGAATTTGTTTTCTTTCTCAGTGGGCGGGTGCCGGATCGAGATCAATATTTTGTCGCTAAACGGCGCGGGGGCAGGAGCAGAGGGTGCGACCTGCAGTTTGAGCTGAGGCTTGGACTTTGATTGTGTAGTGGGTCCTGTCAACACATGCATGGTCACGATCCCAGCAAACTTCATGATTCAATTGACCAACCATCGTCCTCGGTCTCCTTCACCGGAGTAGGGTTGGACGCTGTCTCTGGTATTAGCACGCGCGTGCCGAATTAGATCGGACTGAGGGACTGACTTCCGGGACGTGGAGGCGCATCAGAGCTAACTTTCGTGAACGCCAGTGCGGAGGGTTTACTCTCCGCCTGGTCCTCATCGGAAAACGCAGACGGCTGGGAAGATTTGACAAGTCCCGATCTGGCCTTAACGGGCGAAAACAATCCGCGAGCATTTTCGAGCCCCCGGAAGGTTTTTGGTGAGCCGGCGACACGTTTCGGTGGCGAAGGGACGATAGAAAAAGACGGTTCGACCGCGTTTCGCGATCTGTATGAGGCCGGTAATTTCGCAACGGGGTATGCCTCGATGTAACCATCTTCGTCACCATCCCCGGGTTCCTCGTCGTATTCAATCCGGGAGCGCGACTTGCCCTTGCCGTTCCGTGGCGCGGGCGTGACATCGAAGTCGTCGTCGTAGGACGCAAGCTCTTCTTCGGCAAGATCATCGGTCGGTAACGTGTCCTGAATGTCATCATAGCTGGTAGCAGCTGCGCCGAGGCCATTTTCAGACCGCGCGACTTTGTTGGAAGATCCAGAGGTGGCTCTATGCGCTCGCTTAGGGGTGACAGAGGATTTTCCTCGGGCATAAGGCAGCTTCGAGACTCCGTCTTCCCTTGTACCTTGAGATTATATCAGAGGTGTAAGTGGACTCTGGGTTGGAGAAGAAAATGGCCAGGACCCTTACGTTGATGAGAGGCCACGTCTTCATTCTTGACGATGACTGTGCTCACTGTCAAAGCAATTGCTTCCCATGTAGCCGGATGGATCTCAACGGCGACGTCCTGGCAAATATCGAGGTCACTAGTTTCGAAAACGAAGGTTGTACCAGGCGCTGCGTCGAAGGCTGAGCACGTAATTGCCAATAGTTCCTAGAGATGATCAACAATCGCAAGGTCTACAAAGGCTTTTTCTCACTTGATATGTCTTAGGTAGGAGTACCAAGACGTGCCTCGGTCCATATCGTAGCACCAAAGTGTGCATGGTACTGCTTTTGGTTCCGTCTGGAAAGAGATTTGAGGATACAAGCATGATGTCAACTTCCGAGCCAGCTACAGCTACTTCCGCTGCGCGTGGCTGGTCGAGAGAACAACCACGGTCACGTTCCAAACAAGGCACAGCCTGATATTGTCTGTCTCGTGATCATCCACTCTTTGACCTCATCTACAGCATCCGCAGTGGTATCTCATATGATACCCCCTCGCAATATGTCACGCGATCCTTACGCCCATCGTTGCCCTTAACCCTGCCTCCCCGGCGATCCTACGGTGATCCCTGGCCTTTCCAGTAGCCCCATGGACACTCCAACTTGTTCCATTCCGGACGATGAACCCTCAAAGACGGTTTTCGATTACCCCGACGCCGATATCATCCTTCGTTCATGCGACTTGCAAGAATTTCGAGTATTGAAGTTGTATATCATCAATAGCTCTCCCATTCTCAGCAAACGGATACAAGCGATGTCCCAGCCCTCACATACCGCCATTTCTAACGGTGGTGAATCCCCACTTCCGGTTCTGCAGTTGCCTGATAATGGCGCCATCCTTTCCTCCCTCCTCACTTTCGTTTTTCCTGTGGCCCCCGTTCTTCCCCACGGCCTCGAGGAAACCATGCAGCTTCTATCAGTGGCTCAAAAGTATGGTATGAGCTCCGCGCTAACCCATGTTCGCGGCAGCATCGCTTTACGAGATCCACTCATCCGACCAGACAATGCCCTTCGTGCTTACTCTCTCGCATATAAGTATGGTCTCCATCGGGAAGCAGTCCAGGCTGCCCGCGTCACACTGAAGTCCGCCCTGACTATCGAGAATTTGGAAGGCAAGCTCGATGTCATGCCCGGTGATCATCTCTATGAACTCTGGAGATATCACCAGAGCGTCCAAGCCTACCTTACCTCGAACATCGACGCATTTACACAATCCAGTGCTCGTGACACATTAATGGGCTTGCGTTGTTTACGCGGAGTTCACGGATTCGGACTACCAACATGGATCGACGATTATATGCGCTTAATGACCCTGGACCCCTCATTCTTTGACCCCATTAAGTTTCAGATCGCCTTGGCGGGCCACGTCAGCGCTGTAGGTAATAGCAGCGGGCGAAGCGGATGCTCCTGCAGAAGTTTACCAGCAGAGACGATTGAGACGTTCTGGACTGCAGTAACTGCTTTCGTCGAAGAGAATATGAAAATGGTGAGGATGGATATGTGAACGACGTTGGGAAACAGATACAAACACTTACAGGCCGAGGCATTTTTCTCCATTCCTCCGATCTTCGACGATTGTATTGGCGAGCCCACGGCCCTTCCACCTCTACCCGAGAATTTAGACGTCAGCGATCCAAATATCGTAATTCAATCATCCGATCTCGTATCCTTCCGCGTCCACAAATCAATACTTGTCTCCTCCTCCCAATTCTTCAGAGATATGTTTTCCCTCCCTCAGCCCTCCAACTCTGAGTTCATCGATGGGCTGCCTGTGGTGCGCTTCTCAGAGGATGCAGAATTAATACGGGCTCTCATCACCGTGTTGTACCCGATTTCTCCGGAGATACCTCGCTCATACGAAAGGGTGTTGGCCCTCCTCGCTGCTGCCCAGAAATACAATATGCCTGTCGTCCAGTCCTCCATCCGCGCAGAAGTCGCCCGTAGAGCGTCGCTTACACCACCTTACGCCCGGCCGTTCCGTGCATTTGCTATTGCCTTTAGCGACAGGCTCTCACCCGAAATGGAAACAGCTGCCCGTCTCACTCTCGATTACCCTTTGACGTTCGAGACCCTTGAGGACGACTTACCCTTCTTCCAGGGTTCGGCATTGCGCGAGCTCGCAAGCTTCCGGAAGAGATGCCAAGACAATATCGTCTTATGCCTAGAATCTTTACTCGATGCTTCTAGTGGCCCATCAAAGATTTGGGTTGGCTGTCACCCGAAAAAGTCGCCAAAGGGGATTGTTGAACCCACTCTTCCTTCGTGGTTGCGTGACTTTTTCACGCTGGAAATTGAAGCGAAGCAGTATTTTACATATGCATTGATCAAACCTTCGAGCATTCGTCGGAAATATTTGGAAGCTCTTCGGAGGCATAGCCCCCGTTCCGATGCCTGTCTCTCCTGCTTGACGGTGCACGCCCACGAAGGGGAGAGATACTGTGTCACGTTGGAGCAGAATCTAAGCGATGCACGAAATCAGGCATGTGTCCCGTGTGGCTTATAGAACGTTCCCTGTGACTAAACTCACGTTATTCATAGCCGCTGGAATTTGTTTGAGCGAGGAGGCACCCAACAGGGTTTTCAGAGCGGATGCTGAAAAACGGTCTTGGGAGTGTCCGAGTCGTTGGTTGGTGGATCGCCCTTTATTAGCTCATCAGGGCTTCTTGTGTACCGACAAGAACGACTTGTGATTCTTTCATTCGGCACTTTCTAGGGATTCAGGAGAAGGGTGGAAGAAATTATCATTGTGCTGAGTATTGCGTTCACTCGATAACGAGCTTGAGGAACACGTAGGAAAACAAACATGGGGGACCGGCTCGATTCAGTGGAAAACTGCATATGGGTGCCCCGTGATATCGACAAGGCATGAGCGACATGTACTACGTGAGCGAGTCCACTGCGTTCATCACTTTGTGGTGGACAATACTGACAACCCTTTTAGTGCTTTCCACTGGGACTCGCTTACGCGTACCGCCAATAAAGGTGCAGACCTCCTTGGGAGCTTTGACGACGATGTTCCTTGCCACTTCTACGTGGTTGGGGCGAGGCTAGAGACAAGTACAATCACAGTGCCACGAATACTTCATCGTGCGACAGCGGGGCAGACTGAGAAATGCAAATCGAAGGACAGACAGGTGCTGCTTGCTGCTCATGCTGCCGAATTTTAGTCAAGCCCCCAGAAATCAGCCCAAGTACATAGCAGTACCTCGTTCCACGGATGATTATGCTTGTGCTTGTTCTCTTTGATTCCCCTGCACAATACGAAACATGAGAGTTTACACATGAGCTGATTTTGTTTTTAAAGTATTGAGCGTAAACTCCAGAACCCGCTTGTCATCATCCTTCGTGACCCACGGATCAGCATTTTCGTCTCGTCCATCCAACAACTCGTCACAGATCTGCGCGGTTGCAAAGTATACCTCCCCGACCTTCCCGCCGAAGTCAAAATCCATTAAAATCACATTTTCTCCATCGCAAAGTATGCTTGGCTCGCGTAGGTCTCCATGAACCAAGCCATGGTCGTGGAAAGCTTCCACAAGCGTCCGCAGGTCACCCATCCACTTATCGCAGAGACGGGTAAGGTTCGGCGATTGAGAGGGGTGTACAGATTTGGAGATATATTCCATAGCAACAACGAACATTCCTCCTGGAAGTTGCCTATGGCCGAGAAGTCTTGGCGCATGTCCTCGTTCGGCGCAAAAGGAGTGCAGTTCGATCGAGTATCGAGGCGTGAACTTCACGATGATTTCCTTGCCCGAAGTTTCCGCAATGTACCGGAGGCGGTCGTCTTGCGTGTCGGGATGGCGTCTAAGAATACGAAATTGGAACTTGCCAGGGGTGCCATACCTGGGCAGCGCTGAAACATATGGAAATTTGCGGTCTGCATGTCCGATCGTGGGTGGATCCCTGATGAAGCGTGCAGCATCTTCATCTATTTGACGCAATAGGGCCAATGCCCCATAGAAAGCAACAAGGAGCCTCCTTCGATCCTTACCATCGCATGCAGATTCGACACACGAAAGTCCAGGGGTGAGGCTGACAACGTGCCATTGGCGGAGGAAAACTATCGCATAAAACGTGACATATGGGCCTCGCGGAATGTTCATGTCAGTCAGACTCGTCCGGAGACCGAGGAATATTCAGCTTACCAAGGACTGTCAGGCCAAGGCATGGAACCCTCCAACCATTAAACACTTCTCGGTGACGTTCTATTGCTTGGGCATGTGATTGGGCGACGTAGGCAGTGAGCTCGACGTAAGGCACCTCCGTGAAGTCAATGAACTCGTTTTTGAACACAACGACGCAGGATGCTGCTCCGTGTGGCCCATCATAGTAACCATACGGACGGTCAGGGACAGGGACAATGGTGTCATCCAACACGGAGATGGTCGCATTGCCATCGGCCAAACGTTCGTTATAACCACCGCCACGGAGGGAAAAAATTTCATTCAAAGCATATACGCCCTCCTCCCGCCTGTCGGCCTCATCGCGGTAAAAATCAGTCATTTTTTCGGCGAAAGATTGGACGGCCAATTCCAGGTCCCGCTCCAACGTATCCAGCTTCCCACGCCTAAAAGTATCCGTGAAGTGGCCAAAGCCATCATATAGGAGGGAAACAGGGGGAACCAGATCAGGCGTAGGACGGTTGTCTAAGATTTTTTCACTTGGAATCTGCTGAAGTGACATGTAATCGGGAGTTCTGCTGATGATAGAAGGTGTGGAGTTGACGAGTTTGGAATTCAGGACTGAATCTAGATCGTCAACGGGACGGGATCTCTTGCCAAGGACTGTTTCTTGCGAAGAGACGGTTTGATACGGTCTGATAATAACGGCACATCACGACGTACCATTCACAAGCGGAACCCGCACGACGACGTGTACACAATCTTCCGGAGGCTCTTCGTCCCAAAACTGTGATATCTTTCCGACTGGGTGGAGATGCTTCACCTCCTGAACGTTATCCATATTTTCATCTGAATCAAGATCAAGATCTGGAAACTTGATATCGCCGAGAGCTTTTTTGTACACAGAGCCCCTGGTCCTTGCGTACAGAGGTGTAGACATTTTCCAGAGCTCCAAATCGAGTGGGGCATTGGGACGTGTGGACAGCTTGCTGAAGATTTCTTCCTGGAGACTATAAATATAGGCGCTTGGGTGAATATGGACAAGAAAAATGGACCCGAGGCATTGGTTTTCATGATCTACAGCTTGGCAGAATAGCCTCCAATGAGAGCCGCTGGTGGACGCCATGTGTTGTTGAGCAGAGGAGGACGTTGGTCGGGATGAAGAATATTCAGACCCAGACACAACGTGACATCACTCGTTCTCACACGTCACACGTCACAACGTCGTCTCTCCAAACTTGAGTTCTCATGTCACCTTCTCCTGTAGTAACAACTCGGATGCCGGACAATGTTGTTTTACTGACCGACACTTCTCCCTCTTCTCGCTGTCTTTGGCATCGGACATTTCTTGCTACCCTTCGAGGGCGCAATTGTGTATGTAAACTCGGTATGTAACAACAGATAACAACTTGAAGGGAGAATCGCCCCACGTCTTTACCTCGAACGTCTCTAATCTGCGTTTGAGCCTCATTCCCTCGACGCTGAACCGAACCGACGAGCCGTCTTGCCTTCCGGGGTTCGAAGTTTTCCCTCTCTCTTGTCCCGTCATTGCCCTCTCGGCCCGTTGCCGGGCATCGTCTGAGGCTCAATCCTTACGTTTGAACTCTACCATGTCATGTCTGATTCCCAGAACATCAGTGCGAAACCAGTTCCGACACTCGCAACACTCACCGCTTGTGATCCTGTCCTTCCGAACCACGCTCATCAGACCTAAGGCGTGTTTCTCCAACATGTCAACGTAAGGCTTCAACGAGGTCTTTTCCCAATCTGAGGACATAGAAGGGCGTCAACGGGACCTGACTGAGGGTCGTGAGAGGGGGTAACAGACCCGAGTGTTCTCCTTCAGTGGGCTCGGATGTCGCCGCGTCGAGTTCCCCCAAAAGCTGCCCGACCGTCGGGACAAGGTCTGGGTCAAACTCGTCTATTCTTTCCGGATCGAGGGGAACACAGATGCGACCGGTCTTGGGATGTACGCAAAACGGCGCCTTCAGCAAATGGTTTCGGTGCTTCGACACTTCTGCGTCAATCCGGGGATATGTGTATTGAAGAACGATGTCTTCAATAGCACGCTTCATCGGTGCCTTTGACAGGTAACCACGTCAGTGAGGGACACAACCTGAGTTGAGCGCAGGTTACCCTGTCGTCCGGGGAGTAAGCCGCCGAGATGACATCCCTGAGATCGGACCATTTGTCATCTGAAGGGCGATCCTCCGAAGATGCCCACTTCTTTTCAAGGTTCGCAACGATTTTGGAATCTGGAATCAACTTAAGAAGTTCTTTCCAACCTTCTTCCCTCCTGAAACAGTCCTGATCCTGCAGCACGAGGTCTCCAAAAGGTCCGACAAGTTGGTCGAGGGCTTGCCTGGCGTACAACTTTAACATGACGTTTCCTACTTGTGCAGAAAAGTCCCTTACTGGATCGACGGGGGGAGGACAGATGGCCGACCCTTGACCATAGGGCGCACGTTGACCTTCTTGTGCATCTCCTTGCCTCCTTGTATCACCATCAGGAAGTTAACGAGGGACCTCCGTTGATCATCTGTCAATACCATAGCCTCCCTGTCCGATATCCAAAGATGAATCCCGCGACGACCCGAGTAAACCCAGAGCAGATGCTTGTAGCCAAACTGCTGCCGGATGGCTCCGTCGAGCACACGAACCGCAACACCGATGAAACCCCAGCAGCGTTTGCAGATGTCCGCACCAGAACAGCAGGTTCGGATCCCGTCGTAGTCAGTCATATCGATATCAAACACGAGCTCTCTTTGAACTGGAGTGAACGCGCCCGGTCGCACAGTCTTCTTGTCGCGAGGCTTTGAAACGACATTCGTGTCGCATCAGGACGGAGATACAGCTATGACGAGATCGGACACGCACTCGCGCAGTGTAGACAGGGCCGATCTCAAAACGGGTTGGGTTCAACGCGCAAGTCTGCTTCTTAAATTCATCCGCGGTAGTAAACGAGTTGTAACGCATATAGACGTCGTTTTGGAGCGTGAACGAGATCTCGCGGTGGGTGAAGAGGCGGCTGGGGGTGTGCTCGTGGTTTAGCCATTTGAACACGGATTTGAAGGGGTAGAGTCGACGATAGAAGGCGAGCATAAGCTCTGGAGACGGTTTCTCCGTGTCTGAGGGCATGGCGAGTTCGTGGCAACTTTGGACGTGCCCAAGACGCGATCCGTCACATGTGACTGACACGAATGTCACAAGAACGTCACGATAATCTCTATGATGTGCCCAACGCTGATGGAATCCGCAATGCGATTGCGTACATAGATCCGCAGCGCCGAAGCGCATCTACACTAGAATGTCAAGTATGTACAGAAAGAATTGACGGCAATAAGTTACTACGCAAAAATAATCGCAACCTCCCTATCACGCGCTAGCTACGACGACAGGTGGTAGACCCTCTGGAGGCCGTCCGCGCTTCTTGCTCGGACCACCACCACCGGAGACCCCACCAGTTCCGGCCGCTGTGCCTCCCGTACCGGTACCACCAGTGCCAACCCCAGGGGTAGCCTTTTTCTTCTTGGGTGTCTGCGCTTGCGCCTGCAGCTCGCCAGCCGAAATCACACCTGCGACCGTGGACGTGGCCGACGTGACGGTCGACGCCGCTGCCCCTAACGGACTCACCAGGCCAGCGCTGCTTAGCACGGCTGTCGTTGGTTGGACCACACTGGCAACTACTCCCGTCATGACACCCACTGCTACCCCGGTTACTGCAGTCGCTGTGGAAGTGCCTACGGCTCCCGGTGCTGGTGCTGATGCCGGTGCCATCGTTGCCGTGGCCGACGCCGACGTTGCAGCTGCCGCATCTTTCGGCTTTGTTTTCTTTTTTGAGCCCGCGGCGGCGGCCATCGCTGCACTGCTGGGGCGAATCACCTGTCCAAGCGGTCCCAGCTTCGCCTGCGTGGGATTTGGCGGATCGTCTGGGAGCGCATCGAGTCCCGCACTCGCGAGACGGTGCTCGAAATAACCACGAAGCAAACCGACCTGACTTTTGACGCTCTCGGAGGTAAGTGAAACGAACGGCTGTGGTGGGGGGTATGGCGGGGGAGGTTCGGCGGACTTTGTGCTACAGGAAGAAGGGCGCGTGAGTATGATATGAGTATAAGTAGGTGAAGGAAGGGTCGTCCATACGCTGCGTTTGGGCCTTTTGCATTCCTCTTGCCCTTGAGGAGGCGTTTAGGAATCGAGAGAGAGGAGAGACCGAACTCCGCAGCGATACCGAGCTCGCGTAGACCCAGGAAATCCTCGCCGATATCGTCCGTGAATTGGCCCCTGTGCGATCATCAGCGTTGCATCCCAAAGTTGAGGGCGGCGCATTACGTACATGACAAATGCACTTTCCTCTTCCTCATCATCCTCGTTAGCGAAGAGTGCCTCGTCGTCAATAGCCTCGGTGCTCGTAAATTCCTGATAAACGTTCGTGATCTTCTTCTCCAGCTCGTTCAGGCGGTTCCCATGTCTCACGACATCGTCCGTAATATATTTCTCCAAGCCCTGTATTCGGGACACGCCACTCTCGAAGAGAGAATGCAGGATGATTTCCTACAGGAAAGTATAAGTCATTTGAGTGGTGCGAGGGAGCTGATGCGTTGACGTACCTCAGAAGTCATCATATTTGAATACTTGTCGAGATAGAAGCGGAACGTGCGCCCAACATTCGACAGGTACTCTACTGTAATCCCTGACAGCACATCTAGAGCCAATTGTGATGACCCTGTGCATACACGTCTCTTTGACCACGGTTCATATGGCTCAGAAGGATACGAACGCACCTTGGAACCCGACATGTTCCAATATTTTCCGGTTCACCCATTGTATGCACTTCTCTGTTGCCAGTTCACCAATGTCTGCCTTCACATCAACTGTCCCTTCTAGTACTGATTTCCGGCTCAGTCGCGGAACAGGCCATGGTCGCTCGTCAACAAGCGTCGCCTCAGTATCATCGAGCCCGTCAATATCGCTTGCAGTCACTGCCGGTGGTCCAGCAGTAGGCGGGTCACCGCCTTCGCCATCCTCTCCGCCCCCCGCTATTTGCCGCTGCCGCCGCAGCGCTAATTGCAACAAATTTAGCATGAGTGCGTCGCAGGCGCCGCTGGGTGCTAATATTCGCATTCATCATCGCCAGCAACGAGCGCGGGCGTGGAGAGGGAGGCTTTGGCGGGCGTTTTTTGCGCTCTTTGTCTTTGCATGGCTGGCGGGTTGATTTTGCGATTTAGGTCGGGGGAACATGAGGAGCGGGTCCTGAGGCTGCAAGGGACGGAAGGGGAGGGGAGAGTGTTCGCAATGAAGGCATCAGACGACTGTGCGTCCCACCAGAGCTCGATGGTGTCCGAAGCAGGAGGCACGGAGAGGCGGGGGCGCTTGGAAATGCGGGAGTCACATATACCATTTCTGCAACGACATTATCAGATTTGACCGACTTATATCACCAGCTGAATACGAACAACTTGCGCTTGTCACCTGTAGCACCATCTAATGCGATCCCCTCACCGTCACTGTCGGCCTCACCATCTGCATCGGAATCTGATTCGCCGATGTAAGAGCGTAATAGCTCATCGAGAGCCTCTGCATGACGAGATGGCCCAGGTACTGATAGGACAGCATCAAGGGATCGCTCAAGCTCAAGGATAGCAGCCATCCCTTCGGCTGTCCGCACGATGGCAGGGGATTCTTCGAAGATTGACCGCGTACACGTCGTGGGGGAGTAAGAGCGGGAGTGAGCCGACGGACCGTTCTCGAGTCATTGCTACTTGGGGGGCGGTGAAGGTAATGACGATAATGTATGCACATGACCATTTATACCGTTCAACTTGGCCGGTGGATGAGATGGAGCGCGACGCCCAGACATCGGGACAGAGATATCGACGGGAACGCTAGGGTCAGCACGCTCCTTTCGATCAGTTATGTATTTAAGGAGGTGTTCGGCCTTCGCTTTGAGGCGGGCAGCGCAGAGACGGAGCGGATGGTTCTAAGCATTGTCGTCACTGTAGCGGGATTGGGTGAGCTGCCAAGTGACCCACCTCCGTGGCATTGTATTGGAAGCAGTTCGACCAGATAAGATCAAGGTCATCCTTGAACTCCTTCTTAGACTTGTACTGCTTCTGCTTAACTTTCTTCCAGCATCGTCTGGAAGTCCATCGGATTCGTTATGTCTAACGTTGGGGTGTTGACGGTTAGATAGTGACTGGAAGGCGTCGACTCAACAGAAACGTACAGTCATAATAATCTGGTACATCCACCCGGGATAACAGGTTTGATGAAGGCGTCAGCATCATGGTTATCCTAACGAAACGGACGAGGTCAGTGAAGCACGCTGATAGTTCGGAACAGCGGGACGAACCATTGTAACGGAACGCAGGTCGTGAAGCAAGTCTTCAAGAGCATCATAGAATGGATCTACTAGTTTTGCATCGTGAGGCTGTTTCTGCTAGATGCCGCGAGTGTAAGCGGTCACGGCGTCAGGTACGATTGAATTCGACTCACGCGGCTGTCCTTGACCACCTGGAGGAGACGCTTGAAATCAGCGTCAGGAATGGACAGCTTTGCCTGGCTGTTGGCCAGGGTCCTTAAGAGGTTCTAAACGACGTCAGAGCGCACAAATTAGCGGTGGATGGCAGAGTTTAACGTACATTCATAGCTCGGTGAGCATTCGTACTGGTCTCAAGCAGCCAACGCGCTATCCGTGGGGTACTCGTCGGTTTCGGTCTCCGACTGGAATGTCTCGCAAAATGCCGTGTGAATCTCTTCAACATTGGGAAACCCCTTGAACAAAAAGGACCTTGTCTCTCTCTCTCTCTCATGCGAACTCTTGCTAAATATACAATGCTGTCGTAAACTCTATATGTTCAACACAAAAAAATGAGTGAAATCCATTGTAGTTTCTAAGAGCGGAGATAGTGCGATTGATTGACATAATAGAGCCGCCGCGTCTGTCGCGCGTCGTCGCGTCGAATTCTATCGTTCGTTCGTTCGTTCAACCCGTCTCGCGTCCTGTCCGAGCCCCAAGTCAAAATCGGATAGCGCTCTCGTCCTAGACCGGCCCCGCTCTCTGAACGCTTGTAGGCTTATACTTCATCTATGCGAGCAGACAAATAGGCTCTTGCTTTCTCAATATCGCTATCAACAAGGACTCCCGGTTCCCTCGGTTTCGGAACCCCACTCTATATCTCTCGACCGGTTTTCTGTATTCGACACAGCAGACAATGTCCGGCCTCAAGAACTCGCCATTTGGCAAACGCCTCCGGGCGACTCAGCAAGACCCCGATGAAGAAGGCCCCCGTCGCAGTCGGCCACGTACAAACCCTGTCTTTGGTGTTGCGCCAGCATCCACCCCTTCCCTCGACTCATCTATACCAAGTACGAGCGAAAGCGGTGAACCGGAGTCTCCAGCGGAGCTACACCGACTACACAAGGACTATGGTGACCGTTTCGTGCCGTCTCGCGACGCCGGAGACCTGCGAACATCCTACAATCTCATGGGGGAGAGCGGGCCATCGACCCCCTCACGAAACAGGGCCGTCCCTACGGAATCAGATGCGGCTAAAGGTGAGCGTTCTATGCTTCCATATTGTCCCATATCCCGTCGCGCTACCGATCCCAACCCCAACTAGTGGGTTGTATTATCATTATTCGAGCCCATCTCACCCCACCTATACCCTCCTGCATCCATATACACCCCATTGTCCTCTGCTTCTTCTTTCGACCGGGAGTAACGGGCCGGGTACATCCCATCAGCCCCCTTGTGGCCCCGAATTTCATTTAATCAATTGCGCGCTTCATCCAAGCCGAAGAAAGCGCTGTCGATCCATTTTCGTTCTTGCAGATAGACGCAACGTCACTTTCTTAAGCGTTCCGATGTATATG